>CABHPP010148759.1:33409-77363 GCA_902168425.1 Peromyscus attwateri
AGAGGCATTTGCCCTGGAGAGGCATTTGCCCTGGAGAGGCATTTGCCCTGGAGAGGCATTTGGCCTGGAGAAACATTTGGTCTGGTTAAGCTTTCAGGCTTCTAGCAGCAGTTCAGCTGAGAGTCATTCGGATATGAGCACACAGAGGCTTCCAGTCTGAGGAAACAAGACCAGCTGAGGATCTGGCGAGGTGAAGTTAGCTGTGGCTTATTCTGTCTCTCTGACCTTCCAGCATTTCACCCCAATACCTGGCCTGGGTTTGATTTTATTAATAAGACTTTTAAGATTCATGCTACAGTCCATGACCTCTCCAGCCTTGGGCAGTTAGCTAGATTTACAGTACCAGACATAAATTCCTTCCTGTTGCGCAGACCTTAAGACCAATTAGACAGCTGTTGGTTGCCTCCAAGATAAAAGTACCACTATTGCACCCGGTAGGCTTTACGGCTGGGTGGGACTAGTGATGGCTATCCTCCTGTAGCAGCTTGCGTAGCTCCTTCAGCTACTGTTAGAGCTAGTCCTCAGGGAGGAGGCTGGATTCCAGGTCAAGATGCAGAGAAACGACCATAGGTTGCTCAGCCCCAAATGATACAACACAACCCCTTCTCCTAAGGCTCAGAGAACATCATGGAAGAAGGGTCACAAAGATTGCTAGACCCAGAAGACCAGGATGCCCGCTGTGAGATGATGTCTTCTAGATGTGATGGGGATGCTGCTCCCATGGAACGCTATACAATGTTGCTGTCTAAACAAGACCTGAAAAAATTACACCACAGTGGACATGCTGACATGGATGGGGGAAAGCTCGCAATGCTCCCCCTCCCCCCAGAGGAAGAGCTACAGGCAATTAATGGCTGCTGAGAGAGGAAGAATCAGTCTTCTCTAGGAGCAAGCCACCTGATTGGTCATCTGATCCCATCCGATCCCAAGCAGTCAGCCGTAAACACATGTACGTATGAACAACACTAAATATGGATTCAGTAGGTTGTATTTATAAATGTATGTATATATAATATATTATATATATATTATATAAATATATAAAGAGTAAGGCTATGAAGTTGAGAAGGAGTAGGGAAATACAGGAGGAGTTGGGGGGGAGTGATAGCCACACGGTAGTCATATATGAAATTCTCAATAAATAAACAAGGTTTTCTAAAGCATGAAAGATATTATAGAAGCATTAATTAGTATCTGATAATCTTGACTTCAGGGCAAACAATATTAACAGCGATAGAGGAAGAACAAAATGGAATAAATCTTCAATGGAAAGCCTCACCAATGGCATGGATCACAGAGGAGACAGAATACCATGGCTTGAAAGTACGGTAGAGGAACAGGATCACTGGATCAAAGAAAGTTATAAATGTTGAAACTCACAAACAGAATATTTAAAAACTCCGGGACACTATGGAAATACCAAATCTATAAACTATGGGATAGAAGAAGAATTCCCAGTCAAAGACATAGGAACCCCACCCCACCCCACCCCACCCCACCCCACGAACACGGTAAAGTTTGTCCCTCCACACTTTCATATACACATACTATGCATTTTGGTCTCTTCTCCCTACCCTCTCCCATTTCTCTCCCAACTTCCCCAGCTCCCCTCCTCCCTACAAATCCCTACACCCCATGGATTAGTTTTGATCTAGTTTGGTGTCTCAGGCGTCTCATCAGGGCCCTCTGTGTGCTGAGTTTGGAATGGACCACCAGTGGACACCAAGCCTCCTCCTGGATCAGAACCTGTTCATGGCTGTCAGGAGGGTCCACCTGCTGAGGACCCAGTACCAGCACACAGCTGCTGTGAGTTCAGGGTTCCCATGTCCACATCCTGCTTAGAAGTTGGTATATCACAGCCCCTCTCTCCATCTTGTGACCCTTCCACATTTGGCCCCTCTTCCACAATGTTCCCTAAGTCTTAAGGGGGTGGTATAAGTGTCTTTAGTTTTTCTTAAATTCAAGAACTAGTTTAAACCAAACAGATAGGGGGAAGGGAAAAGGACAGAGATTTTGGTAGGTACACCAGAGGGCGAGCACCGTTAATCAAGTCCCATTGAAGAACAGATACAATGTATTTGCTTGATTAACAATAATAGCCTGTGATGAAAGCCTGCCAAGGTTAGGCATGGATACGCCTTCACCATCATTCTGTCCTCTCCGTCCACCAACCTCCTCCACAGTAGTGTGGCTACAACTTCAAACTTTCTTGTGGTTTTAGGGCTTCAGCTGAGATTTAGAAATTATTTATGAAACTTAAACACTTGCTCCAGGTAGCAAATGTATGATGTTGCATTTTTTTTTATTTATTCATGATCCCACTGCTGTCCTTAAAAACTTCCCCTGAATTATTCAATTCACTTCCAATTTCAATCAGCCTCATATAAATGATTGAATAAGTGTATGTCTGAGGAGGATGTAGCCACTTGAGCATGGCAGGCACATTGGAGGGGTACTCTGTCATCAAATCACAGGTCACAGCCAAAGGAAAGCCCAGATTGACACTGTGACAATCAAAAAGGAAGCCATAAACACTCTCTTTAAAATGTGCTACATAAACAAATATATAACTACATACATCCTTATGTACGCTTACAGAAATAAGAGCATCAATTAAATTATCTTTGATATGCTATAAATTACACAATATCTTTTAAATCGGATAATTACATCACGAGTGTTGATAACAGGTCATTACAAGATAATTTTGGAAACCTAGCTTAAAAATCAAAACTCTCTGGGCGGTGGTGGTACACACCTTTAATCCCAGCACTTGGGAGGCAGAAGCAGGTAGATCTCTGTGAGTTTGAGGCCAGCCTGGCCTACAGAGTGAGTTCCAGGACAGCCAGGGATACTCAAGAGCAACCCTGTCTCGAAAAACAAAAACAAACAAATAAAAACACCTCAATTGTTTTAAAATTTTCATACAGATCATTTCTAATCCAATTTCCAGCACTTCAGAGGGGCAGGTGTCATCAGGACCAACAATAAAAGGCATAAAAGCTGCCAGGCGGCAGTGGCACACGCCTTTAATCTCAGAACTCAGGAGGCAGATCTCTGAGTTCGAGGCCATCCTGGTCTACAGAGTGAGATCCAGGACACGCACCAAAACTACATGGAGAAATCCTGTCTCAAAATAAATAAATAAATAAATAAATAAATAAATAAATAAACGAAAGGCATAAAAGCCACATGCCAAGAGGCCCAGTCAGCATCAGATCTTCACTGCTAGCCTGCATTAATTACCTTCCACACTCCTGGTGTTTGAGATTTAGATATGAGACTCCAAACATCTGATTTTCACTAGAAGAAAAAGGCACACTGTCGTAAGGTATGGTCAAACTAACATTTAAACATGAAAATGGTCAAAACAATGAAGTAGTACAGCGGAGAGCAGCCACCACAGTGGCCGAGTCAAGACGAGCAGGAAGACCAGAGCACGCATGAGCGCCAATACCGAGTGCAAGCACCTTCCTGCTAATTAGCATCCAGATGTCTACCTGGGGACGCACTAACGGACTCTGCTCATGAAAAATGAAAGACACTGCCAATGGATGCTCCTCCCCACAGCACACACTTGGCCTTTCAAAGACCAAGCCGAAACCTTACAAGCACGCTGTTCGCTTTTGAAACAGAAGAGGGTGAATCGCCAGACTCTAAGAAGCAGGGTGTTCGAGAGCCTTGGAACATAACAAACACACAGCTGATTTGTTTCTAGTTTTGTTGTCAAGGAGTTTGGCTCATTCATCAAGAAAAAAAGCAATTACCAAGCCCTACAGCTGCTGAGCGTGCCCCAGCCTGTCACTGCCTCGTCACCAATCCTCCCGGGAATGTTACCGCAGGGAACACTTCCTGGCTCAGCCCGCAATGGACACCGGTGCCCAAACAATCTGCACCGCATCACTCTGCTTCTCACCAAGCTCCTAACAGAGGCATCCTGAAGTCACGTGTGAAAGCATGTGACAGCCGCATGGCGACCCGCCAAGTTCATGCGATGATTTCACGTTTTCTGTGTCTTTCAACCTTTCCATCGGGCGATGGCACATTAGCAAAGTCCTGTCCCAAGAGACTGGAGAAAGACCTAGCACTAGGAAGGAACTGAAAGAGACCCCCATTCTCTCCATGTGCGCGCTTTCAAACCAGCAATTCCTTAAGCCACAACGCTCTGGGATGCCTGCAGCCCAGAGGCTAACAGTGCTCATACGAGAGGCGGCGCCACCGCCTGGCAAAACCCTGCAACTATTCGATCAAGGAGTCCCTGGTCCCTATCGTTTTATTTTTCCCTTGATTGGTGGCCATGGGGGTGGGGGTGTTAATTTGTGGGGGTTTTGCTAGTAAGTCACTGTATTTTAACTTACGCTTCACCACTTATGGTTTTTGTCTGAAATTAGTTGTATGGTGGGGAAAAAATAGAAAAGCCTTTTAAAATATTTGTTTTTATTACTTAAACTGTGTGTATACGGTGTGTGTGGGTGTGTGTGTGTGTCTTCATGTGGGTCTGTGCACATAAGTGCAGGTTCCACAGACACCAGAAGAAGTCCCCCTCCCCCTGGAGCTGAACTTACAGGCCGTTGTAAGCCACCTGATGCTGGCACTGGGGACAGAACCAGGGTCCTCTGGAAGAGAAGTGTGTGCTCTTCACCACCAGGCCGTCTCTACAGCCCAGAAAGGCCTTTTTAAAACTGAGGTTTGCTCCATAGCTTAACAAGAACCTCTTTAAATAATCCAGAGCATCCAAAGCCCCTTAATTCTTTGAAGGTAAGGGAAGCCTAGGGTCATATGAACCTCATTCTAGGAAACGGGGTTCAGGATTCATCACCTACAAAACTCTCTTGCCTGTGTCCCAGAGGCTTACAGGACATGGTGCACTGATGTACAACATACTTACTTCTTGGAGTCTCACTGTAGATAATGATAAATTATTATTATTTATTTACCTCTAACAGCCTCATTCTGAAAACACAGCTGAAGCATCTCACTATGGATTCATCACAAACATTCCATCACCTCAAACTGACACTGAGCTCATCTAGTGCCCAGAGCACTCAAGATTTATTTTGGCTCAAAAGATTTTAGTGAACTTCTAGAATATTCTGTTCCCTCCGATTCCTGTCCTCCTACGCACCGCACTGTGAGACACAGGGTCCTATTTTTAGACACTCTCTTAAAGAGAAAGGAACACCTTTCCTGTGTCTTGTTCAGTACCAAAGGCCTCTGCTGAGCTGGTGGCTGGTGCTCTTGGCCCAGCTCAAAGGACAGCACAAGGGGATTGCTTATGCCTTTCAATAGACCATTCCATCAGGCTGTCTAGATCTTAAACACACCAAGGGATTGCTTATGCCTTTCAATAGACCATTCCATTCAATAGACCATTGTCTAGATCTTAAACACACCAAGGCTAGAGTCATATGGAAATGACCAGCCAGGCAGTGGTGGCACAGGCCTTTAATCCCAGCACTCAGGAGGCAAAGGCAGGCGGATCTCTGTGAGTTCGAGGTCAGCCTGATCTACAGAGTGAGTTTCAGGAGAGCCAGGACTACACAGAGAAACCCTGGCTCAAAAAAGCAAAAGAAAACAAACAAACCTATGAGAATCATATGGAAATGACCCAACAGAACACAGAAGCCTTACTCTGTTATACTGTAGAATTCCCCAGTCTAGACTTTCTGGATTTCACAGTGATACGAAGTATTCAGTAGCAACCAAACTTAAATTCTGAATTTTGATCTTTCCCAAGAGACAAAGAGACACCATGAAATACTTCTGAGAAGCTGAGTGGTGGCAGCAGTTACCAGCCAGGCCGTGACCAACGGAGGAAATAATGACCATAGTCCCCCGCGCTGTGGAGCCGGGTGCTCACTGGGTTAGGTGGACTTGGTACATTTTCAACCCATGATATCTTCAATGTATGCTGGGTCTGTTAGATGGAATCTCATCACAAATTGTGCTGACTAGTTTTGTGTCAGCCTGATATGGGCTAGAGTTACCTGAAAGGAGGGAACCTCAATTGAGAAAATGCCTCCAGAAGATCCAGCTGTAGGCATGTTCTTAATCAGTGATTGGTGTGGGAGGGCCCAGGCCATGGTGGGTGGTGCCATCCCTGGACTGGTCCTAGATTCTATAAGAGTGGGGGCTGAGCGAGCCATGAGGCACAAGCCATAAGCAGCACCCCGCCATGGCCTCTGCATCAGCTCCTGCCGCCAGGATCCTACCCTGTTTGAGTTCCTGTCCTGACTTCCTTCAATGATGAACAGTGATGTGGAAGCATGAGCCAAACAACCCCTTTCCTCCCCAAGTTGCTTTTAACCATGGTGTTTCACCACAGCAACAGTGACCCTGACTAGGACATCAATCAAGGCATATCTACATCATCTGAAACTGAAGAGCTGAGTGGCTGTCCTTTCTCAATAAAAAAGCAAGAGAAACTTCAAAGGTACCACACAGAGGCAGCAATTACCTGAAGCAACGGCCCATACTTACAGGTAGAGTTGTTGGTGAGCAACCATAGGGAAGAGAGCCAGCTACTATGGAGGATCAAGCGAGGACTGAATGGTCCACGTGCCCGTCAGTCATCTTTCTCATTGAGCAGGCTGACTTGGCTCAGCTCAAGGCACTTGGAAAGACATACAAGGCCGGCAATGAAACCCCTATGCAAAAGAAAGCGAAGCCAAGGCCCCAGCAATCTGAATCGCCTTCACATAGTTCCTCTGCCCTCACATAGGACATGCTCCCCACATCCATCCCCTCAACCTATCAGGCCTACTAAACCACCCAGATCCCCAGCAAGGCCCGCGTCAGAGTGAGGATGGCGGTGGAGATCTAGTCAGTGACAGCAGTTGATCCTGCAGAGCCAACCTGATGAGCCAAGAGCCAGGGAATTCAATGGCCACAGGTGCCATTTGTGCCATGAAACACTGGTAAAGAATGGTCATGTCCCTGCCCAGCAGCTCACAAGCTTACACTGTAGGTCACCATGCAATCAGGTCAACTTTAACTTCCCCAGAAAACAGTACGTAGTACCAGCCCGCCTTCCTCTTAGTCTCTCCACTTACAATAAATGCACTTGCTGTGGTCAGTATGTGGTTAACCACTGCTATGCTGTGAATGCACAGTTGCTTTGTATTTCCAAGGAAGCATCACGCTTTGGTAAATGTGGTAAGAGAGCTATGCAAGGTTAGAAATGTTCTTTCAGAGTGTCCCAAATAAACAAAATAGTGGCAGAAGAGAACCTGGACTATGGTATCAGTGACTCTTCTGTCTCTCTCTCCTCCCCATCCCTCTTTCCCTTCCCTCTCCTTCTCCCTCCCTCTCTTCTTCTCCCTCTCCCTGTCTTGGTTTTTCAAGACAGGGTTTCTCTGTGTAGCCCTGGCTGTCCTGGAACTCACTCTGTAGCCCAGGCTGTCCTTGGACTCAGAGATCTGCCTGCCTCTGCCTCCCGAGTGCTGGGATTGAAGGACTGAGCCACCATCACTTAACCCAGGGTGTGTGAGTCCCAGGGAATGCATTGGGGGTGGAAGGGAGGGACCCCAAGAGCTGACAATTCACTCTGTATTCAGTCAGCTCTGTCTAAGAGAACCTAATATGGCTTGTGGCTCCTATGAAACATTCTTTTGCTAAAATGACCTTTTTCTTCCCTGGAATACCCAATCCAGGTAACTGTAGGAAGACATGTACACCAAGCTTATGATACACACTCCTCACTCCACCTTCAACCCTCTCAAACTTCCTCAGCCTTGGACTATATTAGGATTAAAGGATGGACAGAAACCCACGGACAGTGTGAGGCCTACATACCGGCTCAGGGCAGGAGTCACTGAGTCAGATCATGAATGTGTCAAACACACTTGTCTTCCTGTGGACCAGATGTGTCTAAAGAGGACTGTTGGGGTCCAGCTTCTCAATAGCCCTCTCCCAGGGTCTGTGGAAGAATCCACAACCAGCTGATAATCTAATCTTTGATGATATCAAATGAATCTACATACACAAAACTCTTAGTCCATTCACTATTCTTCTGAGTCAGTTCTCTCTCTACACAGCTTCTGTTCTGCTCTCGAGCCTAGCTCCTTTCTTGCCTGACTTTTCTCAGCATTTATCTGCTGTCCCCTCTAGGTTCTATCTTAATTCCTTCATCTTAGTTCCGCCCCATCTAGGTTCTCATCCATCTAGTTCTTTCCCATCTTAGCTCCTCTCCCATCTCCTTCTTTCTCATCGTGTTCTTCCCCACCTGGCTCTTCCTCATCTCCCATCTCATTCTTCTAGCTCTCTCTTCTAGTCCTCCAATCTAGCTCTCCTCAAGTCTCTGAGGTTTACAGTTTTCTACCCACGCAATAGCAATGCTCTGGCTCAGGCAAGGTCACCAGGCTTGAATTCCCTCAAGGTCACAAAGAGCAGTGATTGTCAACAACCCACCATCTGCAACCCAAAAGGGAAGTGACTAATGAGATGCATCAACTAAAGGCTAAATTCCATTAAGAGATCTGAGAAAGGGAATTCATGTGCTCAAACTATATTCTTTTTTTTTCCAGAGCTGAGGATCGAACCCAGGGCCTTGCGCAAGCGCTCTACCACTGAGCTAAATCCCCAACCCCTCAAACTATATTCTTGGAAGGGGTTAGTTGAAATTTTAAGAACCTATAGAACCTATAAGTCACTAGGTCATGGGTGAAAATAAAACTGCCTTCTTTTTTCCTTTGGTCCCCTTATCTGTCCAAGCTATCTGAGCTCCTGCCATTTTCTGGCAAGGCGGGGGAGTGCACTCGGCTGCGGCTAGGCAGCCTGAGTCACAGCTTGATGTACCTGTAAGTAGAAACCCTTTAGTTCTGAGCTCATTGTTAAAGGTAGATCTAAAACTAGAGATAAGACTTTGGAAAGGGGAAGGTTAAGCTTAATTAGCACATCCGCCAGGCCTTCTCAAACAGATAGTCTGGATGCTTAAGTCTGTTCTTAGAGAATCCGTGAGGTACCTCAGATAACACACTTTCGTCTGTCTGGGGACGGTCCTGGCTGGATACTGCTAATGACAATAACTATAGAAAGGCATGAAATTAGGGATTTTGACTGAGTCTGTTGTAGCACAGTTGGAGAAAGTTATACAAATACTTTAATTGTATAAAGGAAGTTGTGCCCAATGAATGATGGAAAATCTACAACAGCACAGGAGAAATTCATAGCAGGAAATGGCCAACAATCAAAAGCCAATATCACCAAGGCTCCTTGAGCCTCAGCTTGACCCCTGGAAGGCCCTTGGCTTCTTCCAGGTATTAGCTTGTCATAATCAGCTGAATCCTACTTCATATTTTTCTTAGGTCCCACAGCATGTGTCCCTCAAACTAGCAACAAATCATCACTGATGGGAAGGTTGTGGAGGACCTCAGAGGTCTGACTCGGAAAGGGGACTGGGCATTGTAGTTGGGAATGACATGTGTACATACATAGACACATACATACATGCATACACATGGGGCGGGGAGCTGAGGGACAAAGTAGCCTCCAGATCTACTCCAAGAGTTCAAGAAGCCCATTACTGAGGAGACACCTGAAATACAAGAGCAGGAAGGAGACCTTGAACCCCATGAGCTTCAGGTGACTTCTTTGGATAAGGATGAGGCAGGCTTCATGCTCAGTAGGAGCATGCTCACAGCCCTCCTGCACAGTAGGACCATGCTCACAGCCCTCCTGCACAGCAGGAGCATGCTCACAGCCCTTATGCACAGGAGCATGCTCACAGCCCTCCTGCACAGCAGGAGCATGCTCACAGCCCTTATGCACAGCAGGAGCATGCTCAAGAGGAGAAGAGGGAAAGGGTGTAAATAACTGACATCCGTTTACATTTTCTATATTATGTTCTTGCTCTTCCCCCTTAGCAGAGTAATGATAAATATTTAAATATATACTGTTTAAAATTATAAAACAAATAAAATTTCAGCACGCTTGAGAAATAGAAAAAACGCTCAGAAATGTTCACACTACTGGGAAATATCTATGATTGTAAGGTTTTTTCTTTCTTATACATGTCAAACCAAAGTCATTTTGTATATAAAATTGTGATTCCTGTTTTTCAGTTACTATGTCCCATTAGGGTTTTTTTTTTTTCTATGTTACAATTATCTTCAAAAGCATTACTTTTAGTGACTAGGGAATTCACCCAAGGGATGTATCCAGTCCCTGAGCTTTCAAAACCCCACGATTCACACCCTCAGAAATAAGCCTACACGCAAGAAGCTGTGTGCAGAACCTTTCTTTCCCACCCTGCGCTGGAAGGACAAACTCCCAGCAGCAGGAGAGCAGGACATGGGGTGTTCCCACACTTGCTCACTTTTCTAGATTACCTTTCTTGCTTTCCAAAAGTTCCCCAAGCGTACTGAGTATTTTTTTTTTCCCAGTCCAAGAACTGTTTTCATTTTTCTTCAAATTCAGCAGGCAGCTTCTGGCCATTTGATGTTTCCTCCTGAGGGGAGCTGTTCTTCCATGTTTATCAGTCATATTCCTCACACTGCCCCACGATCTTTGACCCTCCTCAATTTAAGCAGGCCATTGGCAAGACAAACATGTTGATTCTGTATCACATTTGCACCAGGGATGGGGTGGGGTTGCACTAGCTAGAGGGGTTTGCTTTCATAGAGTAAAATTCCTTGACCACTTACAGCCCTCGGACCTCCAGGGCTCATCAGCTTGAAATCCTTGCTTCCTCTGGTTTTTTTTTTCTAGGATTCAACCGTGCTGGTTGGGTTTTGCTGTTACTCCCTTTTCCGTCACACAGAAGTTGGGGACATCCCATCAGGCATCACCCTCCAGATCAGCGACTTTTCTGTTGCTTTGATAAAACACTATGATCAAAAGCAATTTAGGGAAGAAAGTTTAGTTTGCCTTATGGTTGAGAAAGGAATAAGAGTCCTTCGTGGCAGCAGGAATAGAGCATGGTTGTAGGGAGGTGGTAGGGAGGCGGTAGGGTGGTGGTAGGTAGGCTGGGAGCTCACATCTCCCAGATGCAAGCAGGAGGCAGAGAGCAAACTACAAGTGATAAAGGCTTTTAATCTCAAAGTCCACCCCAGTGACGTACTTCCTCCAGCAAAACCACGCCTCCTAAACTTCCCCAGACAGCACCCCCATGGGGACCAAGTGTTCAAATGTTCAAGGCTACCACGATTTCTCATTCAAACCATCACACACTTAAAATTTCAAACCAGTTATGTCATAAATAGTGTAGAATAATCCCATCAGACAACCTTGTGCTACTTCTCTTTTCGTACTCCTGGACTATATGACTTTAAACTCTTAGATTTAAAAAAAAAAAGACAAATGACTCAGGCTATCAGCATCCTACATTTAAGAAGATCCACTTGTCTCCTGGAGCTATGCTCTTCCCAGCTTTTCTCAGCTTGTGCCCATTCCCCAGCAGCGCTTCTACAGAATTCTATACCCGGAATGACCCTTTGAAACTGCATTAATTTGCTACTGTGAATCAAAGTTAAGCTTGTCAAACACACTCATGCCAAGGTCCTCAAGCAAGCCCGGCACTCGACAAATCCCTGGAGAAACATTAGCATCGCCCTAGAAGATCTGTGTCCAATCGGCTCGGAGGCTCCAGGATTTCGATGGCCTGCTTAAGAACGTGCAATCTGACCAGGTGGTAGTGCACGCTGCTGTGGGATGTTCTGTATGGCAAATGTGTTGCTAATAAAGCACTGATTGGCCAGTGGCTAGGCAGGAAGTAGGCGGGACTAACAGAGAGAATTAAAAGAGCAGGAAGGCAGAAGGAGTCACTGCCTGCCAGCCTGCCAGCCAGCAACCACCAGGACAAGCAGCATGTAAAGATGCCGGTAAGCCATGAGTCATGTGGCAAGGTATAGATTTATGGAAATGGATAACTTAAGATATAAGGACAGTTAGCAAGAAGCCTGCCACGGCCATACAGTTTATAAGCAATAGAAGTCTCTGTGTTTCTTCGGTTGGGTCTGAGCGGCTGTGGGACTGGCAGGTGAAAGAGATTTATCCTGACTGTGGGCCAGGCAGGAAAACTCAAGCTACAGCACGCCTTTAATCAAAGCACTCAGGAAGGCAGATGCAGGGGGCTCTCTGTGAGTTCAAGGCCAGCCTGGTTTACAAAGCAAATTCCAGGACAATCAGAGCTGTTACACAGAGCAACTGTGTCTGAATAAACCAAAATAGATAGATAGATAGATAGATAGATAGATAGATAGATAGATAGATACATACATACATACATACATACATACATATATACATACATACATAGATACATAGATAGATAGATGATAGATAGATAGATAGATACATAGATAGATAGATAGATAGATAGATAGATAGATAGATAGATAGATAGAGAAACCTTGCATTCTAGAGCCAAAATGATTAGCCCAGTTTCAGCTCTGCCTCCTCAGCCGTGGATCTCTGGGCATGCTATTTACATGAATTTCAGCTTCTCCCACCAACACACTGGACTCAATACTGACTAGTTCACAGTGAAATTCAGTGAGTTGAAGCATATCACGTATGAAGTAGGGTACCTAGTCCATGCCAGGGTTCTCTTCTTAATAAGTACCTTCCATTAGTGGGGCACGTTTGAGGTTTAGAGACAGATGTAGTTAAATTCCATCCCTCTAATTCAACTTGACACGAATCATCAGTCAGGCTATAAGCTCACCTTTAAAATCCTAGCAAAGAGAGATGTACTAAGCGGTATTCTTTGGGGGAAGAATCCTTACTTAGGCGACTTTCAGTTTAACTCACGTATTAGCCTATTTTATGTTACTATAATAAAATGCCTGAGGCTAGGTAATCTTATACAGAAGGGTTTATTAAACTAACAGTTCCTGAGACTGAGGGGCTGGTGATGGTCTTCTACCTCCGGAGATAGTACAGGGCTTCCCCTGGCAAGAAACCAGGAACCCCCCATCTCCCTCTCCCCCTTCTTATGAAGTCCCCAAAATTCAATTGTGAGGACTCCACCTCTCACAGGCTCCACCCATCAACAACGCAGATTAAGTTTTCACCATCATAACACTTCACAACAGAGGGGAAATGTCAACATATAAATCCTTGAGAAACACACGCAAGCCATATCTAGAGCCGCAGCAACTGGGTCGCAATGCAAGTGCATTTTAGCATTCAGTAAACAAATCTCTCAAAGAGATTTCCCCAGACACGCCACAGGGCTCCAAAGCAAACGCACAGCAGATGCCCACAGCTGCAAACATCAGCATCACGCCGCCCGTGCTGGAAGGGGAGGACAACAGCCCTCTGTGCCCATCCCCCTACTGCTTGGGCTTCCAGAGCCTTCTCTACTGCAGCCACTCTGTCTGCTCTGCAGAGGTCCACAGCCTTGGACACACCCAGCGAAGCCAGCTACCAACTTCAGCTTCCAGACACGTCAGGCTGAGTGTGCATTCCACCCAGGTGGCGGCCACGGCGGCGCCTCATTACTGCTCCAGATTTCCTGGACAGTCTGAGTTTGCTACACAGCCAGCATCCATTCACTCCAAGGACATTGGGTATGTGCGAGCTTGTAACGTGCTCACTTCGCAATGGAGCGGTCTGCAGAAGGCAGCTCATAAAGATTTTTGTAAGATACTCATTTTAGGGATGAGAGAGCTGGCTCAGAGGTTAAGGGAACCAGCTGGTCTTCCAGAGGACCTGAGTTTGATTCCCAGCACCCACATGGCAGTTCACAACCATCTGTAATTCTAGTTCCAAGGCATCTGGCGCCCTCTTCTGGCCTCCTCGGGCACTGCATGCACATGGTATACTAATGTACATGCAGGCAAAACAATCATACATATAAAATAGAAACAAGTGTTTCTAAAGATACTTGTTTTAAAGGAATCAGTTTCCCTGTCTTTTAATTGTGCTTTTCCCCAACACCGTTCTGCCTGGGAACATCTTTTTTCCCAGCACTTTAATCCCAGCACTTGGGACGCAGAGGCAAGCAGATCTCTATAAGTTCAACGGCCAAGTAAAGATGCTCACACAAATGGCATTTACAAACATAATTTAGGATCTTCCAGAATCCTTAGCCCTCCATGGAGATTATACAGCTAACTAACAGGTTTCTTTTTTTTTTTTTTTTTTTTGGTTTTTTTCAAGGCAGGGTTTCTCTGTGTAGCTTTGCGCCTTTCCTGGACCTCGCTCTGTAGACCAGGCTGGCCTTGAACTCACAAAGATCCTCCGGCCTCTGCCTCCCGAGTGCTGGGATTAAAGGCGTGCGCCACCACCACCCGGCCCAGGTTTCTTATCCTGGAGCAGCCCACTCCCTTTATCACCTTTCTCTACTGCCTATCCCAACCCCAAAAAAGCTTTAATACTAGTACACAGAAGGAGGAAAGAAGAAAAAAAAAAAAAACCCAGCACAGAAACAGCTCCAGGACACCTCATGGCCCCCGGAGAACAAACAAGCTTCAGGCAAGAAGAAACTTCCACCTCTCCAGAACACACTGTAGCTCGCAAATCAATGACTGTCCTACTTAGTAATGTATTCCCCTCCTCTCTGGCAACAGGGAGACACACTCAGTCGGCTGTGGACACACACAAAACAAGGTAATTGTCATCTAAAAATATGAACCCTGGGTAGACAGGCAGGCAACTGTTCTCTCTCCAATGATCTCAGAAACAGCAAACAAATCATCGTGATAAGGAATAGGACAAAAATTGAACACTCGGCATGGGGTTTTTTAATTTGACTGTATCTGTCTGAGTTTACGCCATAAAATGAATCAACTGTCTAAAGTCTTGTCTCCAAGATGGAGTAGAGACATCAAGAGACGCCCACCAAGAGTAAAAGTTCTCTGTAGCAAAATTAAGCTTCATTTTTCTAAGTCCCTTCTGCCTGCCATGTTTCACATTTTAATGTTAAGAACAATCTCTGGGCAATTTATGCATTTAATATTGTTGTTGTAAACAGAGCTGATCAAAACCCATTGCCACAAAGTTATAAGCTGAACCTGGGGACGGGGGTCCTGGTGAGACCAAAACAATGCCTGGCCCAGTGGGGCCTTCGCAGATCAGTTGTGAGCTTGCCACTTCCGGAACAGAGCAAGAGGCAGCCATGCCTTCTACGCTGTCCTTGGACCTTGACAAAGTCTGGCTGGATTCTACCTGCACCCAAACACTGGATGGCGCCCCATGGCCGAGCAGACCTCATCATTATCAGGGTCTCATGTCCACACGGAGCTTCATTTTCATCTGTCTCTCCAGGTGAAGTTTATGGCCGTCCTAGCTTCATTTCTGTTCTGTGAGAAAACACCTAACCTCAGGGGAGAAACAGCTTCTTTTAGCTCACAATTCCATCAGTGTGCAGAAGCCAAGGCAGCAGCAACTGGAAAGAGCGTTGCGAAACCACAGACAAGAGCAGAGAGAGGTGAATGGTGCTCCGCTCACCTCCCCCCCCCCCGCCCCGCCCCCACTTGCACACTTAAGGGTCCCAGCCCAGGAAGTGGCACTACTCACACAAGGTGGGTCTTTCCACCTCAATTAACCCAATTAAGGAAATCCCTCACAGGAATGCCCTAGAAGGACAACCTGACCTAGGTAGTCCCTAGTTGAGACTCCCTTTTCGGGTGATTCTGCACTACCTCAAGTTGACAATTAAAACTAAGCCTGACAACAGGCACACTAAAAACCTCTTTCAGCCTCCTGCTGGGTCAGAACCATCACGGACCAGGAAGGCATCCAGTGCCACCACCCACAGCTGGGAAAGAAGGGGGATGGCTCTCCGATCCCTACTGTCGACTCCAAAACAACATAAAAAGGTGCGTTTGTCCCTGGGTAGGAGTTGAGGCCCGCGCTCTGCCTCTCAGCTACAGCCCAGTTCCACGCCTGGGGTTTCCGCAGAACAGTTTCTCCCCGAATTCTTTTCTCCACCCACTCTTCGCTGTTTACACTCCACCTGACAAGGCACTGTCTGTCCCCTCCACCACCACCACCCCCAACACACACTCCAACAACAAGCCCAAGCAGAGAAAGAGGAGGACCTGCATTGTAAGAGATTTCTAGGGAGAGTTTCACCAAGGACAAACGGCTAGAGCTGCAACCTAGCAAACAAAAGTCTGAGGCAGGGAAGAGAGATTTAAAAACCAGCTCTGGACAGAAGACGATGAGCAAACATGAAGGGGCACCATGGTGCACGCATGGAAAAGTCTGGCTGCCGCAGAGGGTTCAGGCCGGGACGTGGAGAAAGGCTGGGATGAGCGTGGGAGTGGCTCTCCCGGTCAGAGGGGCAGATGATGGGCCGGGGAGCAGCGCCCAGGGTTGTCTGCGCTCCCCCGCTCTGTAGCATCAGGTAGTGACCGGGCGTGGGTCCTGCTCTCAGCCAGCTGAGCCTGCATTTCCTCTGAGGACTCTGTCAGGCCTGCTTCTCCTATTATAGGTTTGTGTCGAGTCTGCTTTTTGGCACAGCTGTTTCCTTCATAGAATATTCCTCTGTGGCTGTAGCCTGAGTGGGCTTGCAGCGTTTCTGCGCGATCAGCTTTTCCAAAGAAGCTGATGCCAGAGTCGACTCCAGCACTTTCTCCCACTCCCCCTTGGAGAGCAGGTGCCTTACTTTTTACTAACCTAAGGCTTGCTTTGAGTCTTAGAGATGACTCTCAGGAACCTTGACAGCAACCACCGTGTAACCGTGAAGTATGAGAGGAGTATCCAGAAACAAACTGCTACTGTTTCCAGGAGCATAGCAACAACGGTGGGTTTGTGTATTCCCTCAAGTGCATATGAATTGGGTTATGTAACAGAGTCTGCCGGATCCTGGCATACATTAGTAAAGTTCTCAAACACGCTAAGCAGTAATCAAAACAATTTAACTTGCGGATTAATAAATAACAACAAAGTTGTTACAGAGAAAGAAACCATATAGCAGAATCCAAAATAAAACAAGTCAATAGAGAAAACTCATAACCACGCTCCCTCCTCCCGCCTGCCCTTCAGCTCCTTCTGTTCACAGTCACTGTGGTGATTAACACTGATGGCCAATTCTAGGATCGAGAATTTCTCAGGAGTTAAACTTATGGACACATCTGTGAGGGAGTTTCTAGATTTGGTTCATTGATCAGGGAAGACCCACCCTAAATGTGGTAGCTCCTTTCCATAGGCTAGGATCCTGGACTGAATAAAAAGAAGAAAGTGTGTGCTGGAGAGATGGCTCAGCAGCTAAGAGTACCAGCTGCTCCTGTGCTCCTGCAGAGGACCTGCATTCAGTTCCCGGCATCCACATGGCTGCTCACAACCGGCTCTAACTGCAGTTCCAGGGGGATCCGATGCCCCCTTCTGGCCTCTGTAGGCACTACATGCACATGGTGCACAGACCAAAAAAAAAAACCCCCCCCCCCCCCCACCCCCCCCCCCCCCGCAAGCAGACAGATAGATAGATAGATAGATAGATAGATAGATAGATAGATAGATAGATAGATAGATAGATAGATAGATAGATCTAAAAGGAAGACATTGAAGTGGGCCAAGCCCAAGCCCATCTCTCTCGACTTCCTGGCGACAGACACAGCTGCCTCACACATCTACGCCTGTGCTTTTCCATCGTGATGGACTACACAGAGTCCACCTCTCTACCCCTCACACAGAGTCGAAACAAGCTCTTCCTCCCTGAAGCTTCTTTGTCCAGTTAGTCAGTTGCTGCAGTGAGAAAAGGGACCAACACAGTCATGGGTTTTGGGTTGTTTCCTCTACATTATGAACAATCTCAGCTTTTCACCTAACCCAGTTTCTCAGCCATGGCACTGCCGACCTTCGGATGAGCAAATGTTGTGAAGGACAGTCCCGTGCATGACAGGACAATCAGCAGCATCCCTGACCTCCAATCGCCACATGACACAGTGGCAATCATAATGTCTCTCCATACTGACAAGGACCCACTGCAAGAAGAAGAAGAAGAATCATGGAGTTCTAGACCATTCTGGCCTAAAAACACACCCATCAACGGCAAAGAGGCTGATGGGGAAGGAAGCAGGGCCACAGCAGCACAAAAAAGTCAATAAAAATATCTACTGCAAGATTCCTCTGACGGACTTTCTTTTCATCCCAATAATCACAGGCATAGTGGCACGCATTTCTGATCCCGGCACTCAAGAGACTGAGGTGGGAGAATCACAAGTTTGAGGTCAGCCTGAGCTGCACATGAAACTCTATTTAAAATCAAATTAATTTTTGGCAAACTGTACTTTTATTTTAAATAAATAAAATCAACAAGTACAAATAAAATAGAAACATCAAAATATAAATAAATATAAAACAAACAAAATTTAAAATTGTTTTAATTTAAATCAAAACCCATGACCCAGAGTGTCACTAAATTCTTATACTCTGTTGTACATAGCTTGCTGATGAAATGTCCATGAGCAACTAAGATAACATGATATCCACATAGAAAAACAGAACAAGGGGACTGGAGAGATGATTCAGGGGTTAAGAGCACTGGCTGCTCTTCCAGAGGTCGTGAGTTCAATTCCCAGCGACCACATGGTGGCTCACAACGACCTATAATGAGATCTGCTGCCCTCTTCTGGTGTGCAAGCAGAACACTGTATAATAAATAAATAATAAATAATATTTACAGAACACTGTATAATAAATAAATAATAAATAAATCTTTAAAAAAAAAGAAAAGAAAACAGAATAAGAAACTATATCACAGACTTCTACTACAAAGCCACCTTATGTTAAGGAAGTTATATGCCATGAAGAATGATGTCCAAGCATCCAGATCCTCCAATGAACCATTGCCTCCACATCTCAGCTCTTCTGCGCACCACTGAAGGGGGGGGGGGGGAGGCTGTATATCTTCCCGTCCCCTCCCACAGAGATGAGTAAAAAAGCATTCTACCCCAGAGCAGCAAGATTCTCAGTTGCTTCATCCGATCTACAAACACTGAGTAAGCACCCAACCCATGTCAAGCCGCCATTGTCTGAAGAGCCAGGCAAATGGCTCGGAACAGACCAACAGAATCCCGGCCAAGATTCCACTATATAAATGGAAAAATAAAAAACAAAATCTCAAGGGGAGTGTTGGCACACGCCTTTAATCCCAGCACTCGGGAGGCAGAGGCAGGTGGATCTTTTGAGTTCAAGGCCAGCCTGGTCTACAGAGAGTTCCAGGACAGCCAGGGCTACTCAGAAAAACCCTCCCTATCTTGAAGAAAAAAAAGAAAAAAAAAAAAAAGAGAAAAAATCTTCTTTGATTAAATCAGATCCTATGTCGTGTCGTCAAAAGGCCATTGGGTTCCTTCTCCAGTTGTCCTACTGAACCAAGCTAGCCTGTCAGAAGCACGGCTGTAATTGGATCCCCCTGTGTGTAATCCTAAAATTTTTGCCCTAGGAAACCACTGCCAAGTGACTGATGTCGATTCAGGTTCTTGGTTCGAGAAGAAAAAAAATCCACATTGTGTTCAAAATGTGTGAGTGGAAGCAGCAACCTCACCAAAACATTTGAAAAGCAAACTACCCATGTCCAGTTCCCCTGCAATTGCTGGGATCACTTCAGACAGGGTGAACCCCTTTACCGCCATGACCATGACCGGGGGGACCTTCCCAAGGCTCCAACTGTAACTCGTCCCTAACGGGCAACCTGCTCAGACACCACACAGGTGCCTGCTTCCTGCTGCTGAAGTGAATCCACTTTGTCTACCTACCAGGATACTTGCCCAACTAATTACCAGAGGCAGCACAGTGCCAACAGGACCCAGCCCCCTGTGTGTGCCCTGGTGACCTAGTTACTAAAATCTGGCCTCACATCAAATGGACCGCAGAATTAATCCTCCACTACAGAGGCTGGACAGCGGTGTACAGACAGTGGTCCCGGAAGAGAGCATCCCAGAGCCCCCTCTAACAAAGGGACACAAAGAGGCTTATGTGATTGCTGTAATTTTAACAGAATTGTCCGTGAGACACTGACTGTAAGTCGTCCCCCACCCGACCCCACCCCCAACAACCATTTCCTAATATTCCAGGCCCTGCCACTATGGATTTACATATTCAAATATTTGGTGTTTTCTTCTGCATTTTCAGCCTAAGGAATAAATATATTAGAAAACAATTGCCCTCACCCTCCCTAAACGAATGCTTCCTAAAAACCTGGTTCATCTGACTTATTCCTGAGAGTCATTTTATTTTATTTCTTTTAATTATATTTGTTTATTGTGCATCTGTGGGTACAGGCTTGCATGTGAAAATCCGAGGACAGTATGTGGGAGTCGGTTCTCTGCTTCTCCCACGTGGGTCCCGAGGACCAAACGCAGGCCCCTGGGCTTGGAATCAAACAAACCCTTGGACCCAGTAAGCCATCTCACTGTCCTCCTGAGGGCTGTTCTAAAGCAGAAAATGAGACTTATACACACTGGTGTGTTGTTTTTTTTACCTAATGCTCCAGATATGAAGCTATTCTGGTCATGTTTGGCATCTAGGTATTTCAGAGTCTGAGTGGAAAATAAAAAAAAAAAAAAAAAAAAAAAACCATCTAACAATCTCTGGGTAGCCGACAGGTGCCTCTTGTCTCACTTATTTCCAGGATGGCCCCAGGCCCTGCTCACCTGTTATCCCTAATGACAGAATTATCTGCTCCATTTGGGACAAGACAGACTAATCTGGAATGCATAGGACCACAGAAATGATTTCTGGCCTTGCCCTGGCTAGCTTGTCAACTTGACAGGAGCTAGAGTCATCGGAGAGGAGGGAGCCTCAGTTAAGGAACTGCTGTGGGATCTGGGCTGAAGGCAAGTCAGTTGGGCATTTTCTTAGTTAGCGATGGATAGAGAAGGATCCAGCCTGCAGTGAGTGGTACCACCTCTGGACAGGTGGTCCTGGGTTCTATAAGAAAGCAGGCTGAGTGAGCCAGTCAGCAGCACCCCTCCATGGCCTCTGCATCAGCTCCTGCCTTTAGGTTCCTGCTCCGTTTGAGTTCTTGTCCTGACTTCTTCAGTGACGGACTATGATGTAAGCGGAATACACCCTTTTGTCTCAAGCCATTTTCAGTCATGGTGTTGTGCCACAGCAACAGAGACCCTAACTAGGACAAACCTAACAGAGAGGAGTCGGCCCAAGGTCCATGGATTTAGTCAAGTGAGTGGTACCTGGCTGCAGTCCCAGCTCCCCTGTCTCCACTCAGGACACACCTCCTGCCTATGGCTGTTGTGAGTAATGAATAACATGAGGGGTGTTCTAGACCCCGCACAGCACTGAGCAAAGCCGCTTCCCTTCCCGTAGAGGTCCTGACCTTGGGAATGGCGTAAGGTCCTTCTGACTAAGCATATACCAAGCAGAGAACTAGAGACCTAATGGTCCCCACCACGGAACAGCCCACTCACTTCCCTTTCTTAAAAAGCTATCCACCCTGGTTAAATCTCGGTTCCTGCCAGAGATACATATCTTTACACAATCCTCAAACCCGATATCCTCTTACAAATAAGCGGCACCATTATTTGGACTGCACAGTGATAAGACGCATCAGACCAGCATCAGGTCTGTCATTCTGTTTCATTTTAACATTCATTAAGCTGCTGCTTGCAAACATCTCCCTCGGTGTTTTCTACAAGCAAATGATCCTCCTCCCTGCTGAAAGGTGAGGGAAAATGAAACACAAAATTATTAGTTCAATATCACAGGTGCCAAACATCAGCTCCAAAAATGTCTCCATTTCCCTCCTCTCCATGGTACTTTAAAGACAAAGGAAAAACCAAACACAATAACTCAGGGTAAGCTGAGAAGCAAATTCTAGAGGGGGTGAATACCATCAGCCCCCCTGGTTCCACTTTCCTTCTATTCTCTCTCTCTCTCTCTCTCTCTCTCTCTCTCTCTCTCTCTCTCTCTCTCTCTGTGTGTGTGTGTGTGTGTGTGTGTGTGTCTGTCTGTCTGTCTGTCTCTCTCTCTCTCATAAAAAAATGATATGAATTATCTTTTCTTCAAAATGTTGATTATTTGTGTGTTGAGAGGACAGGGAGATTCCAGACATAAACAACAGAAATTCACCCAAAATCTCACTGATTCTCCCAATTACCTTCCTCGGCTTCTGTATTAACAGTACCAAGTCCTGCACCACACCAAGACAGGGAGGACCCGGGTCACGAGACTAACACAGGAATGGCATGGGTGTTCACAGGAGTGGTGGTCACTGCCCAGGCCTGTTCATGGTTATTCTCAAGGCAAGATGTACAGATGCGCTGAGCAAGGCCTCCCTGGGAAAACTGCTTTAGAGTCCCCCACCCCACAGGGCAGGTCCTGGAGTTTCCAGGCCCCAAGGAAGCGAAACTATACATCTGAGGCCGTGCATTTTATATGTGTGGTTTGACATGCTTTGTTTCAGCAACTTGTATGTGCACACCCGTGTGTGCAGGTGTATACACATGTCAGCATATGCGCATGGAGGCCAGAGACCAATCGTGTGTCCTCTGTCACTTTCCACCTTATGCTTTGAGACAGGGGTCTCTTTCTGCACCTGGAGCTTGCCAATCAGCTAGACTGGCTCCCCAGGGAGGCCCAAAGGCCCTCCTGTCTCCACTGGCCTCCAATGCTAGTGTTACAGATGTGGACCCTGCTTTTTATGTGGGTGCTAAGGATTCTAACTCAGGTCCTCATGCCTAAACAGCTGACTGAGCCATCCCCCCAGCTTCTCTCAACAACTTTTCAATCACTAATCATATGCTCCTACCTTCTACCTATCTATCTGGCCCCAAAGTACTGTGCCTTTTCTCCTGTATCTGCCTATCAACATCTACCAAGCACGTATCAACGCTGAGATAATAGCGTTCAATTTCATCAGAAGATTCATTATGAAAACTTGCAAGTAAGGAAGGGATGGTCATTATGAACACACTCAACATCCTGAAATCAACTCCCTGGTCCTAAAGAGAACGCAGGTTTAAGCGGTCTTTGGAAATGAAAGTACCACACAGCTGGCAGCTCACCTGACTGAAGTGGGATGGCATCTGAAAATATTCTTTATAACACTTTCCTAGTTTGCTTTCTGTTGCTGAGATGAAACACTCACCAAATCTGGGGAGGGAAGGGTCTGTTTCAGCTTATACTTACTGTCTATCATCAAGAGAAGGCAAGACAGGAACTCACGGCAGGAACTGAAGCCGGGGCCACAGCTGCCTTCCTGCCCAGGACCACCTGCCCAGGGATGGTGCTGCCCACAGTGGGCTGGACCCTCCTACATCAGTCAGCAATCAAGAAAATGCCCCACAGACAGGCTCACGGGCCAAGCTGAGAGAGGTAATTCTACCAATGAGGTTCCTTCCTGGGTGTACCAAGATGGCAACCAAGCACAGAACTACAGGAATTAGCCAGGAAGTTCATTTCAAAGAGTTTCCATTTTCTTCCCTAATTTTACCCCCAGAAAGATCAAACTACCCCAAAACTATAGAAGCTTTCTACACGTCTGTTAAATTCCTTTCAAACCACCTAAATGGCCAATAAAAGCCATGCCTCAAACTCCTAATTCCATCCTCCGTCTCCTATGACTAGAACGTAATGAAAAGCTCCCTTCCCCACCCACCATGAATTAGGTTCCCAACAGAGCAGAACTGCCTGCAGGGCGTTCAGACTGCACAGTGGGGAAAGCCACACTTAGGAGGCACTCGCTACTCACATGGGCTTCAATTATTTTTTAAATTGTATCTTCCTTAAAATTTGGATGCATTCCTGATAGGTAATTTGACCATTTGCATTATAATTTTCTAGCATATGGTAATAAAGATTCTTTTTCCAACGATCGGTTTTGTTCAACAAATTTCCAATTAGATGGGAATGAAATGTCATATGGAAGGAATGCTTTTGTCTAATTTGCACATAATGCCATATGGGCTACCCACCACCACACTCCCCCTCCCAAAAAGCTTTTCTCAAATGCCTGAAACTCTCCGTGGCCATGGTTGCTCACTATAGCTTCTGAGATTGGTTAAATAGGTTTTGTTTAAAGAGCACTGACCTGCCACCCAGATGGCTTTGTTCTCTTGGGTTTGGGATGTTTTTCATTCATCAGTTTCTATTTTTGAGAGAGAGGTAAAGCAGCTCAGCCTAAACTTACTATATAGCACAGGCTGGCCTCCAGCTGGCAGTAATCCTCCTGCCTCTGCTTCTCAGTGCTGGTTCTGCACGGAGTTTACCAAGTCCCGTGCGCTGCTGCAGCTTCTTGCCCCATTTCTGTCTATCGATGTGACCACAATAACAAGATAACCTTTTGTTGCAGTAGAAGATTAATTACCACTAAGAAAGAGACGTCTATTACATCTTTAAAATCATTAACAAAACATGAAGCTTGAACTTGAGCTCCAATTGCCATCTGAATGCATTCTTCACACTTGTAAAAAGACAAAATGAAATAAGTTTTCGTGGGAGAACTCATTTTCAGTGGCTTATTTAATTAATGATATCACTTACAAAAACAAATAAATAAAAACAGTGGCAGCTATTGACCGTGAGAGGCCAGGAGATGGGAGGAACTCAAGGGGTGACTGCAAACAGAATAATAAACCAAAGAGTGTGTGTGAACTCACCTTGACCCTCCAAACAAGCTTCTGGGTCACTGGTGACGATCTGGTCTAACAGACAATCCAGCTGTGGAAACCTGAGAAAGAAAAAGATAGAGGAAACACAGGAGAAAGAGTCAGCAAGGGTGCTTGTGAGCGATAGCATTGTGATAATGCATCCTGTTGAAACGGAGTTCGAGCTGAGTCCTATACAGTAATTACACCAACTCTTCCCGTGGGTACCATCCCATGAGCTCCTGTGGGCTAAGTCTAGGAGCTGGGGGCTACTTAATCTTATTTTCTGATTAATCCTCTGTGGATTACAGGACTACATTTTCTCTCTGTCGTCATCCCTTGAGTAGTTAATGATCTGAAAAATGATCATTAAAACCCTCGCAGAAATGAAATATTTGAAGAAGTTGACATCCTTTGTGTCGGGGGAAAGATGCCTCTGATATGTGATGACTGTGTCCATTTTGTGGCTCCTCATTGTCTTAAATGCTACCAAATTTATCCTCGTCCATGTTTATTTTATTTTACTTCAGGAGAAATTAAGAGTCAATGGAACTATGAACCCTACAACATTGAAAATATTATTTACATCCTTTAAAAAGCTATTTCCAAAAAAAAATTAGGAAAAAATTTGCTTTTCTTTTTCCCAATTATACAACAAGATTTGCTAAGTAGTGGAAAAGACACAAAATTCTCTCCAAAATCCTACCGGGATAGATATCACAACATTTTTGCTATTCTTGGGTTGAGTGACACAAGAATCAATATTCAACCATTTTCACCTGAACAAAATGGAAAATTCAAACGTTTTCTGAAAAAAAAAAAAAATCCAAGATTGGAGGGGTGATATTATAGACAATTAAATTTATTTATTGCTCAAAATCCCTCAATTTTCTCCCAAGTATCAACGTTTAGGTGTTCTGCCCATCACCAATGGTGCCCAAAAGACAATACAGGAATCCTCTCCCAATCTGGAGGTTTCTGTGCAGCTTTTCAGTTCTTTCTCTCCACCCACAGTCAGTGGCAATGCCTTCCAGCTTCTTCCCTACGGTGCAGGAGGTCTCCCTCAAAGCAAAGCTGTGGCCAGGAGGACAGGCATCCAGGAGGCAGAGGAGGGGAAGAGAGCTGGGCCAAGAATGGATGACAGGGGGTGGAAACGGAGCAGGTGCCCACGTGGGAACCACACACACCACACTGAGGAAATTAAGCGGGTCCAAAGCCAAGCCCAGATGGAATGAAAAGAATTCACTCCTGTCTGATAATATATTAATAGCCTGTCTATCTTAAGAACTACCACAATCCGCCCGCCCCCCCCCACGCCACTCCCGGCATAATTCATAGTATGCACAGCACTGTTGGAACGCAAAGCTAACAGAAGAGCAGCCATGTGAGTCCCTAGGTACCAAAAAGTTACATCTTCAAAAAAAACGTGTTTCCTTCTGAGTGGGAGCAAGGAAGGGTTGAAAGCATTTCCCTCCCACCAGGAGACCCACTAAATCAGCAGCTTTCCACTGGTCCTTCAGTTTTATCTGGGTTATTTTCATTTTGTTTGCATGGAAGAGCACCCTCCTGTCAAATAAACCTACTGATCTCTTGAGTACCGGTCACCTGTTTTCTGTCCCCTTTTCTAAGCTGATTCTGTGAGGATAGAACCTAAGATCAAAATACAGTGCCAAAGTTGCCACTGGAACTCTGCAGAGCAATGAGAGAGTTTCAGCCGGCAAGCTAAGGAAAAGCAATCATTTCCTTCACGTCCCGTCAGAATTCTCAAAGAACGTCAGGGGTCATTAAAGGAGGTGCCATGTCAAAGTGGCATTCAGAGAGCCCCCCCCCCCCCCCCCCCCCGCCCCTAGAGCGGCTTCACCTCAAAACAGAGACTTCGTGACTGACAGCAACCAGGGCAATGCTGAAAGTCAGTCTGTCATCAACAGTGGTTGAGGGGGAGCCCTGATAACCAGAGATTATCTGATTATTATGTTGTTATGGATGGCCACATAGAGCTACTGAAAACGAAACAGCTCTGACCATTTGGAAGTACACAACCCACGGCAGAGAGCAGCCCAAACATGATTGTTTGTGAATACAGAAACAAGGGCTCAGAAGACAGCTCAGTTGTTAAAGGGCTTGCCGCACAGAGCAATACGACCTAAGTTCGATCCCTACCACCCACATAAAGAGCTGGGTGTAGTTGTGACCTCTGCACTAGGAAAACCGAGGCTCACTGGCCGGCCAGCCTAGCTTAATTGGCACATGCTGGGTCCCAGTGAGAGACTCTGTCTCAAAACGCAAGCTGGACAGCTCTTGTGGAATAACACCCCGGGCTGATCTCTGGCACACATGTAAGCTCACACATGGAAACATGTACGTAAGAGTATAGACAAAGTAAAGGTGTCCTGGCTGGTCTGTGAAGATTATATATGCATGGGTGAAAGCCAGGTTAAGTAAGGACATTCTGTGGAGGCTCACAGGCTGCCTAAGCAGCAACTGGTCAACCTCATACAGAGGAACCCTGGGGCACTGGGAATCACCCCTGCGGCCAGAGTGGCGTCTACAGACCATGACCAGCAACAGAACATGGAAGCTGATGTAACACCCTGAGACTCATATAGAAAAGGAGATAGACTTTGCACAACCAAAAACAGGTGTCTACACACAAAAAACAAAACACTGAAGGGATTCCCAGGTGCCAACCCTAAGCTTGATTCTTACCCTCTGTCTCAGTTAGGATTTTATTGCTGTGAAGAGACACCATGACCAAAAAGCAAGCTGGGGGGAAAGGGTTTATTTGACTTACACTTCCACAGCACTGTTCATCACTGAAGGAAGTCAGGACAGGAACTCAAGCAGGGCAGGAACCTAGAGGCAGGAGCTGACGCAGAGGCCATGGAGGGGTGCTGCTTATTGGCTTGCTCCTTAAGGCTTGCTCAGCCTGCTTTCTTATAGAACCCAGGACCACCAGCCCAGGGATGGCACCACGCCAGGCCCTCCTCCATGGATCACTAATTGAGAAAATGCCTTACAGCTGGATCTCATGGAGACATTTCCTCAACTGAGGCTCCTTCCTCTCTGATGACTCTAGCTTGTGTCAAGTTGACACACAAAACCAGCCAAGACATGCTTCAAAGACGTATATTCTTGTTCTCTGGGTGCCCCTGGAGTGCAGGCACATTGAAGAACCAGTCTGAACTTATTGTATGGAATAAGGGAGATGGTCTCTATAGTCACAGGAGTCACGGGTGAGAGCACCACCAGTTCCCGAAATCTTCATAATAACCCTGGCATTTCAGAACCCCTGTCTTTCAGAAGACAAGTGGAAATGAGAAAAGGCAATGCCTTGTCTGCATGCTGAAGCAAGAACTTAAGCCCCACTGCACGGATTTCCACAGCTTGCTAAGAGGAAGAGCATCCAAGCTCCCTTGCAGGTGGCTTCCCGTAGCTCAGCCCCCAGCTCCAGCCCAGCCACACCACTCCCTCCGCAAACCACTCGCATGCCGACTCCAAGTAAACCAAGCTCCTGAGAACACACTAGCTGCGCTGCTGCCCAAACCCCTGCCTTTCCTCCTGCCTTCTCCTGAAGTGCTCCGCCCTTCATCTCCGGAAGTGTCACCTATCTAAGCCCTTCTTGTCCACCTCAGCCT
This sequence comes from Peromyscus attwateri, assembly GCA_902168425.1. Taxonomy (NCBI): domain Eukaryota; kingdom Metazoa; phylum Chordata; class Mammalia; order Rodentia; family Cricetidae; genus Peromyscus; species Peromyscus attwateri. The sequence goes on from CABHPP010148759.1 coordinate 61,539, forward strand.
GACCCACAGGACTGACCACTTCCTCCATTCGATTCTGTAGTAATGAGAACAAGGACACCATGCCTGTCCTTAATTGTGGATGTCTCACCACAGCAACGAGTTGTCTGCTTTTTGAGAACCAATGTGAATAAATGTCTTAGGATTAATAAATGCAGTGCTGGAGATGACATCAGAATTTCGTGTACACCATGGTATGTTTCTGGAAGCCTAAGGTCCACTGTAAAAGACTCCAGTGCAGCAGCCATTCACTTGGATGTAGCTACTGAGTACCTGAAATACAGCTTTCTTAATATAAAATACAGGGGTTTGAAGCAGAGGCAGGCAGATCTCTGAGTTCCAGGCCAGCCCGTCTACAGATCTCTGAGTTCCAGGACAGCCAGGGCTACATAGAGAAACCTTGTCTCAAAAAATAAAATAAAATAAAATAAAATAAAATAAAATAAAATAAAATAAAATACAAGATTTGGGGGTTGTGAGATGGCTCAGCAGGTAGAGGAGCTTGCCACCAAGTCTGAAGACCTGAGTTCTATCCTTGGAACCCATCTGACTCCACAGAGTTGTCTACTGATCTCTACACATGTGCCAGGGAAATGACCATATTATGACTATATTAGATATGAACTAATGAACTACACTGTGACTAACTCTGTTTGGTTTTACTTGTCAAGGCGACTACCAGAAAGCATTACATGTAAGGCTCACATTATATTTCTGTTGGATAGAATTACTCGATAGGTAGAGGCAGTCTCATCTCTTTTATATAAACAGATGAATAAGAAAAGTTTGGCTTTTTTCTATTTTCACTTTTTTTGAGGATTTCATACATGAGTACGCATTATATGACTTCTACATCATCCCTCCCCCTAACTCTTCCTGTGCCTCCTGCCTTTCTCACTCCTCAAATTCATAACCTCTTCCTTAATTATTATTGTTACACACAAAAAAGAAATAAAGGTTATAATATTAATTAATTTCTTTTGTTTCAGGAGTGTCCAACCTTTTGACTTTGAGACACATGTCACCTGTAAAGTTTATGCTTCAAAACAACACAATCAAAGTTACAAAAAAAGGTCTCAATGTTTTAAGTAAGTTTACAATGTTGAGCCATATTCATAGCTAGATTTGGTCACATGCAGCCGGCTGCAAGTCATGGGTTGAACACTCCTGTAAGTATTCAGGCTCTGGTATTTTGTTACAGCAACAGAAAGCTAGCAAACTCAGTGATGGTAATGGTTTTGTACAGAATAATTTTAATGTCATATAATGTACACATCATAAAATCCACCACATCATGAAGATCGCCACTGGGGTCTGTTGTTGGGGGATGGTTGTTTTGAGAAGGGGTCTTGGAACATAGCCTAAGTGCTCAAAGTGCAGATATTCCAGGCCAGAAAAAAAGCCACAGTTTAGAAGAGGGTTCATAAGGGGAGTCTGGTGGGTTTGGTGAAGGACATTGTCTTTGTGAATGGGTGGGTGATGGGTGATGGACAATGGATGGATGATGAATTGTGGAGGATGGATGACAGGTGACTGGTGATGGGTGATGATGATGATGATGGAGGATGGATGACAGGTGATGGGTGATGATGATGATGGATGATGAATTGTAGATGATGGATGACAGATGATTGATGATGGATGGATAATGAATTGTAGATGATGGATGACAGACAATAGATAGAAATAGATGACAGTGGCTGACGATAGACGAGTGCATAAGGCATGTGCTGGTGGGAAGGGTCAAGATGAGAAGATCTGAAGACATTCAAGGTCCAACATAAAGTAAAATTGGTTCAGCAAAGGAGACCCACCTCAGCTCTTTGCAAGATACTCCCTCTCAGGCATTGTTTAAAGGCTTTTACCTGCTGATAGAACTGCCAGTCAGACAATCTGGTGGCTCATCTGGTCCTTCCCAACCTGCTTTGCTTCTTGTGGGTTATTTCCCAAGCCTGGGTTTGTTTGTACACTACTTAAAATTCATACTTGAGAGAGATGCTAAGGAGTTTGTACAGAAGGTCCCCAACAGAGCTAGTGCTCTCTGTTCCCATTAACATTTTTTTAATGAGTATCTTTCCGTGGTTGTTTTTTTCTTCCTTCTTCCTTGGCAGCCTGCCTCTGAGATGGGGACGAGCTGCAGCCTATTCCACACACACCTTTGCCCAATGCTGTATTTTCTCCAGATTACCTCAGATCCAAAAAGAAGTCCTGAGAGACTACAAGACATGGAGCTGGTCTCCAGGAACCCGTGTGGTGTCAGTAGCTCTATGTGGTTTCAGGGGGACTAGGAAGAGAGCTCAACAGTTAAAAGCATTGGCTGCTCTTTCTAGAGGGCCTGGGTTCGATTCCCAGCACTCGCATAGTAGCTCACAGCCATTTTTAACTCCAGTTCCAGGGGATCTGATGCCCTCTTCTGGCCCCCATGGATACTGCATTCCCACATGGCACACAGACATATATGTAGGCAAATACTCACACCCATAAAATAAATATTTTCTTAAAAAGAAAAGGCTATTTTATAAGGTAACATTTAAGCATAACTTAGCAAATGGAACAGTTTCAAGGATCATAGAAACATAGGTTTCTATAACTGGGGGCTAAGAGGGTGTCAAGAGAATCATCCCTATTTAAAAAAGAATCCAAGAGTCTAGCGAGATGATTGAGCAGTTAAGAGAACTGGCTGCCCTTCCAGAGGACCTGGGTTCAAGTCCCAGTGCTCATATGGCAGCTCACAACTGTCCATAGCTCCAGTTCCAGGGGATCTGACACCCTCACACCAACGTACATAAAATTAAATTAATTATTGGGGGCTGGAGAGATGGCTCAGTTGTTAAGAGCACTGGCTGACCTTCCAAAGGACCCAGGTTCAATTCCCAGCACCCACATGGCAGCTCTCACCTGTCTGTAACTCAGTGCCAGAGAATCTGACACCCTCACACCAATGCACATAAAATAAAATTAATTTTTTTTTTTTTTGGTTTTTCGAGACAGGGTTTCTCTGTGTAGCTTTGCGCCTTTCCTGGAACTCGATTGGGAGACCAGGCTGGCCTCGAACTCACAGAGATCCACCTGGCTCTGCCTCCCGAGTGCTGGGATTAAAGGCGTGCGCCACCACCGCCCGGCTTAAAATTAAATTTTAAAAAATTCAAAACTACATATACAAACCTAAGTGTGACCACATAAGCACATGGCCAGTGCTCCTCCCAGGGCCCCCCAAAGTAAGTCCAGGAGAGGGACCAGAAGCCCAAGATGCAGCCCAGCTTCCCAGCCTCGGGGCCTCTGCCAGAAGGTATAAAGGGCTACGTTGTTTCTAGCCAGCATTCAGGTCTCCACAAATTGCTAAACAGAAGAGTTATCTATTCCAGCAGCCCTCCCGACACTGTTCTTATCTCCTGTTCACAAACCACCATCCCTGCTGTTCCCTCTCATTTGGAAGCAGCAATTCATTACAAAAACCCATGTGTCTGTGTGTGCGTGTGCACTCAAGTGTGTGTGTGCAAGCATGAGCCTAGATTTTTTTTTATCCATCCTCCCCCGCAATTTCAGCTCTGACAGCCTAGTTCCATGCCAATTATGTAATAGCCAAAGCAGGGAGTTTAACCGAGTACCGAAAAGCACCGTAGTAGGTCTTACATAAGCTCCCATGAAGCCTCAGTGAGCCCGCCCCAAGGTGTGGAAATGTGGACTTATAAAAGATGCCAGCTTTCGCTCAGTCCTTAAATATAACAGAAAGGCTTTCTGCATGTGATTGACTAGTTCCCACTCTGATATAGTATAAGAAAATGTCAATTCAGTGGGAAAAACAATCCTTGGTGAAACTTAATTTTTTTTTATCATGCAAACAAAAAGGAGCGCCCCCACAGGACTACTGAACTTTCAGGGCTCCCTCTGCACAATGCACTGTACCCCACTAATCCCCCCCCAGGGGTATCCTCTGTGGACACATCAGCTTTTCTTTGCAGGAAAAACACATGAAAAAATTACTTAGATGAGACTAGACCAATTCAGTGGGACATACGATTCTCGCTGATACATCACAAGTTTCTCTCCCTGCATTCCACCCGCAAGGCTGAGGTACCTCGAACCCACGGAGCCACACCTTAGGCTGCTAGGCGACTAAAAGAAGCGATGCTCACCAACAGTCTCACCCGACTCCACGTGACAATCACCAGAAAACCATAAACATAACAAACACCATCACCCTGAGCCAGTCAGAAACGAATATAAGGGGGTGGAAAACTTGGAAATGCCTGGACATTTGCGTTTCCTATGGTTCTCACTTTCATCTTTTTACCTGAAAAATAACTGTATGTGTGAGGATATCTTTAATAACTGTTAACTCACAATTAACCAGTTCCACATGACAGCAAAATAAAAGTACCTAATAGTTTAAAAGCCAAAAAGGCTGTGTGTGGGGAAGGGAAGGATCTATTTCTTTAAATCGTTTCCCATCGTTAGTCAGAGACGTCCCAGTGATTTGTATAACAGACTTCATAAAAACCTGTTCGTGTTTTAACCCTTGAAATTCTACCTTATGGATTTTTTTTTAAAGGACCTCGTGTCGCCTTTAAATGATACCGAAGCCATCGCATGCTTATCCTGAAGGAAAGTTTTGAGCTAAGACAGAAATTATGGCTCCGACTTCCTGCACTCTTACATTCTCTGGTAACCGCTCTTCACTTTACCAACCAGCAAATATTTTTGTTAAGCTCTTACATAACAAAAGAGTGCAGGCGCCTCTGGCCCGCCGCCAAGCGTACTTCTCTGGGTGTTTGTATTTAAAATAGAACGGTAGTAGCATCACTTGCAAGCCTGTAGTTCCTTCCCTGCATAGCCTCAGAATGAAGGGGGGGTTGAAAAAAAATGGATGTAGCAAGCCTTACCATTCTAGAGCTCCAAGGAAATAACACATCGGTGCTAAATTAAGACGAAGACACGGACCGAATTATCCCGAGCCGGGGGTGGGAGGGGGAGGGAGCTCGCTTCGGCTAACCCGCTGTCGCCTCTGAAACACCGTGCTCAACCTGGCATCCCCGGAAGGTGCGAGTGGGCTGCAGCCTCTCTCCGGCGGAGCAGAGGATGTGGGCAGCGGGGAGCGGGCTCCCTGATGCCAGAGAAGCCAGCAAAAGGAGCCGCCTCCGCCCCGCTCTGCACCTGTCTCCAGCCGGATCGGGACGCCGGGACAGGAGTCGCTCACCTGGGTCTGGAGGAGCCAAGAAGGGTGTGCAGAGAGGCCAGGGCAGCCTCCGGGAGCATCCCGGGCCGGGCTACCTCCGCACGCAGCTCCTTCGCAGCTGGAGTTTGCAACGCGCCCACGCGTCCAGACTCCTGACCCACCCGGGTCTTCTGCAACTTGACAGAGCGCGGGCTGAGGTGGCGCAGGTGGCGAGCTTGGGGCACACCGGGGTACCTGGGGCCGTGGCCGCAGCCAGCCCCTCTGCCCGCGCGCACTTCACCGCTGGGCACCGCCCAGGCCGCCCCGCTCCGATCGCAGGGATGGCCGGGGCTGAGGACGCCTCGCCGGACAAAGACGCCGCTCCCGCCCACCCGCCAGCGAGGTGCGGTCCGCGGTGACAGCAGCCCGGCTGCAGCGGCCCAAGGCGCGCACCCCCTCCCGGCCGCCCGGAGATGCTCACGAGCCCCGGCGCCTCCTCTCGGCCGGAGCCCCGCGGCGGGGAGCCGAGCGCCCTCTGCCGGCTGGACGCGAGCGTGCAGCTCACGGGACCACAGCGGAGCATCCAGCCTCAGACTCCAGGGAAGAGAGAGAGAGATAGATAGCCCGAGGTCGCCGACCTAGGGCCCAGACTCCCACGAGTCGAATCTGCTGTGGTCCACTCAGAAGAGGGAGCCGCTTCTAATTGTGCACAGCAGGAAGAATTGAGATCCAGGGGGAGAACTTGGAAGGGATGAAGGGGAGACCAAGGTGGTCTCTGCAAGGGTTTTGTGTGTGTGATTGTGTGCGTGTTAGGGGGAGGAGGGGTCTTTTTGTTTGAGACAGTGTCTTGCTATGTAGCCCTGGCTGGCTTGGAACTCATAAGGGCAGCCTCCTGCCTCTGCCTCTCAGCTGGGGTTAAAGGCGTAGACCACCACCCATTTGCCCCTGGAAGGGTTGTTGGGAAAAGCAGAGGGCTCTTGTCTCATGTCTCAAAGCAAGTTTATTTCTGCTTCGTAAGTGACAGCTTCCCTCAGAAGTCAACACGAACACAGGACTTGGCAGTGGCCTTGCAGGTCTCCTGAAAGCGGTTGCACCTGGGAAGCCTGAAGACCAGCCGGGCTTCCGCAGCCTCTGCTTCACAAAGCTTGGGGCAGACTGAGAAGAATGAGGATGCGGTGTTGGCTGGCGGAGTGGGCTGGCTTGCTTGTTCTCTTGCTTACTCTCTTGGGAGTCGTGGGAAAGTGGGCTCCCCCCCCCCCCAGCACTAATGTACGGAGCAAATTCCGATAATTTTATACCAGCTGGATTTTTGTACTAACCGGACTATGTAGTGAAGGGAAATCATGAAAGAGCACTTTTCACATGGCTGTCTTTTTAAATTATTCTATGTGGCCTCCCTTTCTTCTGGAAGAATCTAGGGCACATTTTATCGCTTTTCCTGTCACCTTCGGGTGTTAACAAGCAGTTTGACTTGCTGTTATTACAAAGTCCAGTCCAATCTAAATCAAACTTTAATCTCATTTCATTCAAGCCTTTCCCATGCCCCTGCCCTAGCTCACAAACTCCCAGTCTGACCTAAACGTAAATAGAGCAGCCTCCTTCGCGCCCTTCACTTTCGTATCAGGGTGTTCTGTGAAGCCTGGAGCCCGCGAGGTGGCAGGAATGGGGTCCTGACTCTACAGCTCCCTCCTCAGGCCACTCCCACACCCTCACAAGTCCACCGGCCTTCTACCGTGTCTCCTCATGGTGTCTGTCTAACTAGAGAAGCTCTCGTTAGACTCTTCCTTGAGCCTTGTCAGGGGGCAATCTCCGGGTTCAGGACTATCCCCACACTCCAGATGACATGCATCAGCTTCCTCAGGCTCGGTCTTCCCGCTAGCCCTGATGGCACCCTGTGGAGCTCACTGACCGCCACCTGCTGAGCCAACAGAATCCTAGCAAGTCCCTAGAAGAGACCAACACCTCCGTTCCATCTGCACCTACCTGTCTGTACAGCAGCACACGGCAAGGCACCCAGCTCCTGGGAGCATAAACAGCTAACGAACGGCATACCGCTGTGACTCCCCGGGATCTGCCAGGAAACGGGGGATGCCAACATTTTGCTGGGTTTCTCTTTGTTTCCCATTGATTCTGCCAGGGTCCCTAGACCATAGCATGGTGCTATTCACACACTCTAGGTACGTCCTCCCCCTCAGAGAATCCTCCCTGGAGAGGTCCTCATGGATACTTCCGGAGTATCCCACTCATCTCCTAGGTGATTCTAAATTGTCCAGTTGACGATGAAGATGAATGGTTACAAATAGTAACTCAGAAAGGGAAGTACATATCCAGTCCTGTGGTGATAGAGCATTCAAACAACACAATCCAGATACAACAGTGTCCTACTGAGATTTTCCAGTTTTGGTTGGACATGCAGACATGGAAAGCCAAGTTGGTTTTGTTGTTTGATTGATTGATTTGTTCTTAGTCTGATCCTGCCTGGGTTTCTTCTCAGAATTCCCAAACTACAAGACACCTATTGTGCCCAGTAGCTATTCCAAAATAAGCAGCATTTTTTTTTGTTTGTTTGTTCTGTTTTGTTTTGTTCTGTTTCGAGACAGAGTTTCTCTGTGTAGCTTTGCGCCTTTCCCGGAACTTGCTTTGTAGACCAGGCCGGCCTCGAACTCACAGAGATCCGCATGCCTCTGCCTCCCGAGTGCTGGGATTAAAGGCGTGCGCCACCACCGCCCGGCAATAAGCAGCATTTTAATACTTGTACATTTTAATTTAATTTGCATTTTAATATATTTTAATGCTGTAATGGGAAACTGTAAAACAGAATTGAATGTTCTTTTGTAGGGGCAGAGGGAAGAGAATCAGCAGGTATCTAATGCACCCACAACTCTCGAAGCAGAGCTTCATGGAATGTGGATACAGGTGGTTTATTCTGGAAGGTGATCCTAGGAAGCAGGTGCCATGAAATTAAAACAGTAAGACAGAGTGGTGGTTTGAATATGAATGGCCCCCATAGACTCTTGGCCCATAGCGAGTGGCACTATTAAGAGGTGTGGCCTTGTTGGAGTAGGTGTGGCCTTGTTGGAGTGGGTGTGGCCTTGTTGGAGTAGGTGTGGCCTTGTTGGAGTAGGTGTGGCCTTGTTGGAGGAAGTGTGTCACAGTGGAGGCAGGCTTTGAGGTCTTACAAGCTCAAGTCCGGCCAGTGTGACGCAGTTGCTTCTGCTGCCTGCAGAATAAGATGTCAGAACTCTCAGCTCCTTCTCCAGCACCATGTCTGCCTGCATGCTGCCTTGCTTCCTCCCATCATGACAATAATGGACTGAACCTCTGAACTGTAAGCTGCCACTCCAATTAATTGTTTTCTTTTATAAGAGTTGTGGTGGTCGTGGTGTCTCTTCACAGCAATAAAACCCTAACTAAGACAGACAGTGTGGTGGTATGAATAAGAATGGCCCCCATAGGCTCATATATTTGAATGCCTGGTTCCCAGTTGGTGGAATGTTGGGAAGTGTTAGGAGGTGTGGCCTTGTTGAAGGGTGTGTGTCACTGGGGTGGAACTGAGGTTTCAAAAGCCATACCTCCCTCCCTCTCTCTCTCTCTCTCTCTCTCTCTCTCTCTCTCTCTCTCTCTCTCTCTGCCTGCTGCCTACAGATCAGGAGTAGAAATCTCAGCTACTTCTCCAGACCATGCCTGCCTGCCTGCTGCCATGCAACCCGCCATGATGGTAATGGACTAACCCTCCGAAAGTGTAAGCAAGCCCCTAAATAAATGCTTTCTTTTATAGGAGTTGCCACAGTCATGGTGTCTCTTCACAGTAATAGAACAGTGACTAGGAAAAGAAAACATATAACGTCCAGAGCATGGCTGAAGGTGTAGGATCACACTCATACAATGCCATGAGGATACCTAAGAAGCTCATAAAAGGCTTCTTGGAATGGTTATTTCAAAGTTACCAACCTTGATTTTCCCTCTGGTTCCTATTCTCTGTTGATTGGAATTCTCTTTAAACCTCAAGTCTTCGAATACTCCAAGGCTTTAGAAAAACAGACAGCATCCTGGTGGTGGGAGATAGTCATCTTGAGCCCAGCTCACTAGACACATCCATCAGCGCTTGAAAGAGGGGAGAGCACCCAAGAAGATGTGGTACAGAGCATCCAAGGCTATGCTAGAGAACGGAGGTGAACCATAGGAATGTGGGCAGCTCAGCAGCTATGACTAATGAACCAAGAAAATGTACTATGTTCACACAACGTAGTATTATTCAGCCTTCAGGGAAGAAATTCAGATGCATGTGGAGACATGGATGGCCCTTGAGGATCTTATACCATGGGGCACAGTCCAGTCATCAAAGAAAAATGGAAGTCAGGCATGGCGGCGCAAACCTTTAATCTCAACTCTTGGGAGGCAGAGGCAGGTAGATCTCTGAGTTTGAGGCCAACCTGATCTACACTGAGTTCCAGGACAGCCAGGGCTACCCAGAGAAATGCTGTCTTGCGGGGAGGGGGGTGGAGTGCTTAGACTAGCCCAATGTCTAGTTAACAGAAATAGGATCATGATTGCAGGGGTAGGGTAGGGTATGAAGAACCGAAAGTTAATGTCTCATGTGAGTACAGAGTCTAACTCTTAAGAAGAGAAGGGTTCAGGGGATGGAGAAGGTACTGGGAGCATGAGGGTGCAAATGTTCTTAACCCTGCTGAGCCTCCCACTTAACAATGGTCATAAAGTGTTTTTTATGTGCGTATGTGAATTACAAGTTGTGTGTATGGTGTTGTGTGTGTGTGATGTATATGTAGTGTATATGCATGTTCATTCGTGTGAATGTGAGTGAGGGTTCACACATGCCACACAGTGCGTGTGCAGACGTTACAGGGGTCATGGGCGAGGGATAGTGATCAAAACGTGACATTTGGAGACAGCAAGGGTGCAAACACCTGACTGAAGAAACACCAGTCAGGTCAGAGAGACAGAGAGACAGAGACAGAGAGAGAAGGGGAGAGAGAGACAGAGAGAGACAGAGAGAGGGAGGGAGGGAGGGAGGGAGAGGACAAACAGAGAGAGAGAGGACAAGGGAATTTGAGGGGCCACAGAGGTGAGAGTCCAGCAAAGGGCTTTAGGTTGGACCCCTCCTCTTCCTTCTTTCCTCCTCTTCTTTGTTGGTCCTGCCATCCCTTGGGCTGTTGGAAATCTGTAGAGTCTGCATCATTCTTTGGGGGATGGGTACAACCCTGGGGGCAAGGAGCAGCCTCTCTTAAAGGGGCCAGCCCGTTTTCCAGGTTGGCCCAGTGCCCCAGCCTCTCCTGCATGGAGGTCAGAGGACAGCTCCAAGTGTCGCTCTTCGCCTTCTTCCTTGTTGAAGGCCCCTCCTCGTCCACCGCTGTGCAGTCCAGGTTAGCTGGCCCACTACGTCCAGGGATTCTCCGGTCTCTGCCTCCCCGCCCCCATTCCAGATTCCTACACACTACTGCGAGAAACAAAGGTCCTCCGTTACAATGAGAGTCCTGGAGACTCAGATCAGGGAAGGCGAGGCAGTGTATTTTTACAACTTGGCCAAGTTGGGCATCAGCCCAGGAGGGCAGGCTTGCTGTTTGAGCAAAGAGTTAAACCCTGGCACAAGCAGCCCCTTCCTCCGTCCCTCTTTAGCTGAGTAATCAGGAGGGTACAATCTCGCACATCACCTAGATCATAGCTTTCTTTATGCCATCTACACTTCTCTTTTTCTCAACAAAAACTGCGTGTGGATTCATCTCCACGGTTTATAGCCTGATTATTTGAAAGCTTACCAGGCACATAACCCTGCCATATCTGCGCATCATTAGGCAAACTTGACTGCTGGTGATTTTCTACTCTAATTTTTTGGTGGGAGGCTGGACTATAGAGCTAGAGGAGCAGCATTTGGGGAGGGGCAGTTTAGCAGGCTCTCAGCTGGGGTTCCCTGTCAGCTGATCATCTCTCTGCTCCTGGACCTAAACTGACTTTGAAACAGAACCATTGGATTCTGTTTCTTACCTTCCCTCTGGGCTTTGCATGGGTCGGGGAATCCAAACTCCCAGCAAGCACTTTACCCAGTCATCCATCTCTCCAGCCCTAGTTTTTTGTTGTTGTTGTTTTTGTTTGTTTGTTTGTTTAAATGCAATCAGGATTTGAAAGAACATAAAAGACAAAGTGTACGTTTTCAGAAGAACTCCCCTGCATCAAGCCTGCCGGATCAGGTGGCCTGTGTAGGTTTGCACTGGAGACATCCCCAGTCAACAACAGAGCAGCAGGATCCTGAACCACCCCCCAACTCCTAGGAAAGTGTTTGCAGCAAGGTCAGGCTGTGTAGGGGCTCTGGTCCCCGACCCTCTGCCACCAGCAACCGAGCACTAGTTACACCACTTCACCCCAATCAAGCAGAACTCAGCACCAGAAGCCAGAGGCACACTTCCGAGCTCTGGCAGTGTGGCATGGCCGCTGCCCGTCACCCTTTCCCTCTCCTACCAGGGTTCCTTGGATGCTGACTGATGCTTTTAAATACGGTCCACGCCTCCTCCCTCTGGTGTGGACTCCATAGCAGGGTAGTGCTGTTAAGCCCTGCCTGGGATTTACCCTTGGCGTGGACCTACACGAACTTATTCTTAACATTCATTTGTAGCCCAGAGTGCTGTGCATGATTAACAGCCTGCAAGACCCAGCAGAGAGCGCTTCGGCCGGCTCTGCCTCTGCACACTCTTTCGTTTCCCCTGCAGGGTTGAATCTCCTTACATTTGAGACTGCTCTGCCTTTGGTTTCTGGTGCAAAAGTCATAAAATTTTGTCCCTAGACAGAAGGCAAATTCCCCCCAGGCAATCATGTTTGCCACAGCCGAAGCACCAGCAAAATAAAAATGGCTACAAGCCTTTTTTTTTTTAATGCCATTTGAATTTCAAATGCATGAGTCCCTTGAGAATATGACATTAATTTAAGGCTGTAAGTAAAATACTACTCATCTGAGGGTCTGTTTCTTTTATATCCTGTTTTATATGCTTATGGTAAAATAAAATTCACTTATTATGGGAAAGCCTGTCAGAAAGTGTATGTATATATTATAATAATGTGTAGTGCACAGAGGTCTTTGGAGGAAGCCTGATATATTCAACCTGATTTTCCTAATGTCCCAGATTCCCTACTTTTTATTTTATGGTATAGTTTCTAAATACATGCACACAATAACACATATACAACAAGAGCACAAATACATATGAATTTTAAAACACAGACACAACATAGATATGAGAAACGTTTCTCTTGAGGTCAGTGAGCACTGATAGAGTCATTAGGACATTATGATAAGGGTGTGAAGATGCCTCTGTGGTTAGAGCACTGGCTGTTCTTGCAGAGAACCTGGGTTCAGTTCCCAGCACCATAATGGCTCACAACCACCTGAAACTCCAGTTCTATGGGATCTGACGCCCTCTTCTGGCCTCTGCGGAAACTGCATGCATATAGTCCATAAAGATGCTTGCTGGTAAAGCATCCACACACATAATAAATGAATGAATGAATGAATGAATAAATAAATAAATAGATAGATAGATAAACAAATAAAGATTTCTTAAGTTAGCCAGGTGGTGGTGGCACACACCTTTAATCACAGCCCTTGGGAGGCAGAGGCAGGAGGATCTCTGTGAGTTCGAGGTCAGCCTAGCCTACAGAGTGAGTTCCAGGACAGCCAGGGCTATACAGAGAAATCCTATCTTCAAAAACCAAATAAATGAATAAATAAAAGATTTCTTGAGTAAATTAGACTTGTTCTAACTAGTTTCCAGGCTATGCTTTGCCCTGTATTTCAGTGGTTTCTTAAATCTTACATAATGAGATGTTCATTTTATAAATTAAAGTTGCCCAGTTTTTTTGTTATTGTTATATGTTTTTAACTTAAACAATCCTTCCCCATCCTGAGATTTTATAATTAATCAATTTCATCTCTTGTTTTTGTAAAACTTTTAAGATATGTAATTCCATAATCTGTCTGGAATCAAAAAGGCAGGTTAACCATTCGACATGATATAGAAGAGAACTCTAATTCTATTCTATTTCCAGTTTGGGGGAAAAAAATGTTCAAGTTGAAAACTCATTAAGCTTATGTGAGTAGGTACCATTTTAGCTAACATGTTTGTTTTTCTCTTTACGTTTTTAATTAAATTAGCATAATGATTTCACTATTGCAATTATGTTGTGTTTAACCAAGCTGAAATTAAGGTTTCCTTTCTGTCCAGTTCCTCTAGTGAATTTAAATTTACCAGAGCCTCCCAGTAATCCACATTGCTCTTCTTTATTAGCCAAAATAATGTAGTTCATTTAAAAACAAAAATTATTTCCAGTCTCTGGTTGAACTCAAAATCCCCTACTCGGTATAACCAAGTAGCTGAGGGTGATGCTCAGTGGCAAGTGATTGTCCAGCATGTTCAAGGCTCTGCATTTGATCTTGACATTAAAAATAACAATGAGGAAAAAAACTAGGGAGTGGAGACATGGCTCGGCAGTTAAGAATGCTTGCTGCTCTCACAGAGGACCTGGGTTTGGTCCTCAGCACGGACATAGTGGCTCATAGCCACCCATAACTGTAGCTGCAGGGACTTTAATGCCCTCTTCTGGCCCCCAAGGGTACTGCACACATGTGGTGCACATACATGCAGGTAAACATTCACACATACAAAATAAAAAAATAAGTAATTATTTTACGTCTTTTACAAAAAACAAAAAGACTAGGGGTTAGAGAGGGATGGTTTATTCATTAAGAGCACTTCCTGCTCTTCCAGAGGATTTCAGTTTGGCCCCTAGCATCCACTTCAGGTGGCTCACAGCTTTCTGTAACTCCAGCACCAGGGAATCCAATACCTCTGGCTTCTACAAGCACCTGCACTCATGTGCATGGGCGTGCATGCACACAGACACAGACACACACACACACACACACACACACACACTTTTTTTTAAAGACAAGAGAAACACCGTGTGACTAGCACCCCCATTCTGAAGGTGTGTTGGCATAGACGGGGTGCCTTGTGTCCTTTGGAAGGCCCTTTCCTGATGCCCCTAGGGTAGAATTTGCTTGGACAGCTCACAGCAGGATGTCCATAGGACTTACACACAATGTGAATTTGCTTACATATTCTTTCATCCCATTTGGCTAAGCTCACTTAGTTCTAGCTGGCTAGTGTCTGTCCTGGTACTCGGCACGTGAGAAAAGACCAGTAAATGTTGGTGGGTTGTCAATCAACTGATTGTAAGGCTGCCCTGGGTGATGTTAGAGTGTGCCACCTAATTGCTGAGCTTTGGTTCTCTTTCCAGAACCGTTTAGGACATGAGCAGTATACATAATTTTGTTGAAATGGTCATCCCCCTGTTTCTTAACGCAGGAAGTTGTTGGAGGGCCCAGATACCGTACAAGAGATAGGAAGGGAGGGAATGCAAAATGGCGGTCCCGGTTTCTAAAGTTCAGTTAGTCTGGGAGTTGTAGTATATTGCTGCCTAGTTTGCTTTCTGGTGCTGTGATGGACACCATGACCAAAAGCAACTTGGGAAGGAGAGGGTTTGCTTGACTTACAGGTTACAGTCCATCACTGAGAGAAGTCGAGGCATAAACTAGATGCGGGACCTGAAGCAGAGACCATGAAGGAACATTGCTCCCTGGTTGGCTCCTCATGGCTCGCTCTGCCCACTTTCCTATAGAACCCAGGACCACCACCCCAGGAATGGCACCACCCACAGTGGGTGGGGCCTCCCCCATCAACAGCAATCAAGGAAACGCCCCACAGACATGTCTGCAGCCCAGTCTGATGCAGGCAGTCCCTGGGTTGAGATTCCCTCACCCTATGTATGTCTAGTTTTCTGCCAACCTGAAAGACAGACAGACAGATGAGTACATGCTGCTCTGCTGGGCATTCAGAGAGGTGCAGACAGAGGCTTGAGCTGTATGACTAACACTTCTGCATATGCACCATGGCAGCTCAAGTTTCACCTTCTGTTTATGAATCACCACTGTGACTACCACATGTATACAACACACATACCCCACAGACACTCCCCACACACACAAATACAGGCATACACAGACACACACGTACATACATACCACACTGAACCACACACATCACGCATACACCCACACACACATCCTACACACACCACACACAAACCCACACACACATCCTACACACACCACATACATACACACCACACCACACACATACACACACACCACACCACACACACACACACACACACACACAATGGGATAAGAGAACAAAACTCTACTAATTTCAATGGCATTTTCCCCCTAGGGTTTTAATGCCATCACTATGCAAAAGACAGGCTGACAGAGGCAGCAATGTAAAGGTTAAGTTGTTAAATTGTTAAATTTTTCTTTCTTTCCTTTCGGTGTGGGGGAGTGGTTCGAGACGGGGTTTCTCTGTGTAGTTTTGGTGCCTGTCCTGGATCTCGCTCTGTAGCCCAGGCCTCTAACTCACAGAGATCCGCGTGGCTCTGCCTCCTGAGTGCTGGGATTAAAGGTGTGAGCCACCACCATCCAGCCTTATTCATGATTTCTAATCATTACAGAAATATTTCCCAGACTTCAGCATTCCTGAAGAAAAAATCTGTGTATTTTCATATTCTCTCTCTCTCTCTCTCTCTCTCTCTCTCTCTCTCTCTCTCTCTCT
>CABHPP010148760.1:0-51147 GCA_902168425.1 Peromyscus attwateri
CTCATGTTTCCCAAACTGATGGTAACAAGTAATTTAACATGCATGGAGATCACCATAATTATATAATAAATGTAAGTGATGAATTTAAATAAGGAAGTAAAATATCATCTTATACTGGTTAGGGAAATAAAAGCCTATCTAGTAGAGCTGTGTTCTTTGCAATATATATATATATATTATCATTTGGTCTGTATCTTAGCCTCCCAAGGCAAGCAAGACATGTGCCTGCTCCTCTTCCCACCTCGTTCTCTCTGCCTCTGTCTTTTCCCACAGTACCTTTCCCCAGGATTCCTGGTTTTCTCCCAGGCCAATTCTCTCTTGCCCTCTGTGTTGGTTTGAATGAGAATGACCCCCGTAAGTGCACATGTTGGAATCTGTGGTCCTCAGTTGGTGGAACTGTTTGGGAAGGAATGGGATGTGTGACATTGTTGGAGATGTGTCACTTGGGGTAATCTTGGATACCTTTGTCATGGTGTTTTATCACAGCAATAGAAACCCTAAGTGATAGGCCATCCACGACTTATATCCAAGTGTATTAATTTCTTCTCTCATTGCTGCGACCAAATATTTGCCACAAACAGCATAAGGGGAGGTAGGATTCATTTCAGTTCATGGTTCAAGAGGACGGTCCATCGTGGTGGGACCTGCAACTTGTAAGAGAAAGGATTTAATTGGGATTATGGCTTCAGAGGATTAGAGTCCATGGTAATGGTAGAGCAAAGGAAGAAGAAAGAGCCACATCTTCATCCTCAGGCAGAAGGTGGAGAGAGAGAGAGAGAACACATTGGGAAGTGTGTGAATCTTCTGAGGCACTGAAGCCCTTTCTTGGATGCCCAATCACAGCAATAGAGAAGGCAGCTAAGACAAGTGATACCCCAAATTCAAATCGCAACACCAAAAAAATGAAGATCACTACAAAAGCAGTAGATTAAACGTGAACTGTCCCGACATTGGGAATTAACCTCCATCAACATCGTGACTTGTCTGCTGTTTTAAAAGAAATAGTACATTGCAGATACCTTGCCTGCCCTTTGAATACCCCTTCTCATTCTTCCAGAGGAAAAAGCTCAGGAGTTTGACCAACCCAGGAACCACCCCCTCTGGGAAGATGCCCCTGGCTGTTGGATTTTTGACGCTGAGCTTTCAGCCTGCAGAGGATGGTCTATCCATGTTGACACCCCCAACCGCATATTGAATATAACCTTCACTGCTGGTCTCTCCCAGGAGGCCAAGAGTAAATTCATTTTTGTGTTCCTTGTGCCTGACTCAGGCCTGGACCCCAGAGCCCAGTCCAATAAACATGTTACAGGAATGAGTAAGGAAATGGGCTCTCAGACATGTTAATTTGATTTGTCTGACTTCTCCATTTCCAGTTGTTTACGGTCATATTTTGCTAAGGGGACGACGCAGGCTTCACCCCTGTGGAGCTGCAGTGTTATTATCCAGAAGTGTGTACTGAGCTGTGCACAGTTCACAGAAGTGTGAACTGGTGGCTGCACCAGGCCTGAGCCGATTTCTGGAGAAACCGAAGTGAATGTGAACTTCATGTGCTCATGGCATTATATTCCAATCATGCACCAGCTTTCTCTTCCCTGCCAGGTGAAGCCAGATAAGTAGTGTAATAAATATGACAACGACACCCACAGGTCAAGAGTATCAGTAGATTCTTGACTTGGGGGCTATTAATTGGGGTGGAGAGCAAAACAAAAAAACCTCCAGCTACATTTTTCTTTATTTTTTGGATTTCCTGTGAAAGTTACATATTCCCAAATGATCCAAATTAATCAACTATAATGGTTGGTTCAAATTTTGATATCAGTGTTGGGGAAGAGAAGCTGGCTCCTTATCTGCACAGTTAAATGAATTTACAGGCTAGGCTGTCACTTTATTTTCTGGAACTTTCCTGGTTTAGGGGAAAGAACTTCCTAGGCCTCTTCAGTTACTTCTCTGGCTCATTGCAGATGAATTTCTAAATAGTCCTACCAAAAAAAGAAAAAAAAAAAACAACCAAAAAACACGGAGCCAAATATAGGGGTAAAAACCTTAGAGAGATCAGGGAAATAGGGAAAGCCACCAGCCAACCTTACCTCACCAACTCTGCAACTTCCAAAGAGCGGGACTTCCTGTCTACCCAGGCTTATATGCCTTGCTATTCTGCCCTCTCATTGGCTCTCTTAGCCCAGCTACCTCACTTCCTGTTCTTACACAGCTCTTTCACTTTCTGTCTGTCTGTACAGACCTCCAGGTCTCTATGGTTGGTACTAGGATTAAAGGCGTGTGTCACCATGCTTGGCTCTGTTCCCTAGTGTGGCCTTGAACACACAGAGATCCCGCCTGCTAAGGGATAGGATTAAGGGTGTGTGCTACCACTGCCTGACTTCTTTGTTTACTTAAAATGGCTTGCTATTTCCTCTGATCTCCAGGCAAACTTTATTTATTAAAGCACTAATAAAATATCACCACATTTCAGCACAAATAAAATATCACCACAGCTCATGCCTTTAGGTTTATGGAAGTGGGACAAGCAAGATTGGCCTACAGAGGACTCTCAATCTTCTCAGAGTTCATGACCTCCTCTGGACTATTCCTTGAGATCTTTGAAGAGATCGTCGAATATGCAGTGGGTCCTAAGGTCGTTTAGCACAGCCTGTCAGCCCATCCCAGGCCACCGCAGGTAGAGGCTATGGCTTCCCAGGCCAGTGTTGGTTGTGAGTTTCCCATTACTGTTTCAAGACCACATTTCTGACTTAGGATTATTTATTTTTTTCTTTTACAAACAACCGATAATACATCTGCTTTCCTTATTTACTATAAAACATACAGAATGAGCCAAAAAGAAAGAAAGGGAAAACTGCAACATGAAGAGAAAGGCTAATATTTTCTCCCCCATGTCATCAGTGTTATTCCTTACCTGGGATTTGTGTGTTTCCAACTTAGGAGATCACCAAAGAAAGGCTATTGAGAGACCTCACAGTGTCCTGTTAAAACATCTGATGTGTAGAAAGCAAATGGGCTTTACCTCTAAAAGAATTTTCCAGCCAAGAGTTGACTGTGGCTATTCTCCTTAGAGAGAGGAATCTCTAATAGCACTTGTCCACTTCTGATTCTTCCAGATTACCATGTCAGGTTGCTCTCAGACAGTATTAGGGAAGAGGGAAAATAATGAGATACTTAAATTATGATAAAAGGAAAATAAGAATCTCTAATTAATTTTATTCATCTGAAGAGATCACAGGAAAGGAAATAAAGCATGATGGGGCAGCCAACCAGGCAAAAATCTCACAAATTCTTCAAATGCAAGTAAGATTCTGCGATAAGCCCTAACTTTCTGGTAAGCATTTTAATGGATCCTTTAATTAGCCTTTCTGGAAAGTTCACTGATGAGATGCTGGAATAATGATCCCCTGTGCTCCAAAGTGTCTAGGCATTAACTTGCAAGGTGACTGAACATACTAATGGACCTGTCTTGTGTTCCTAATGGGGTCTTGCCTGTATTTGACTCAGTTAGGACAAGGAGCAGATGGGCTGGTCCCTCTCTTAAATGACAGACTGTGAGGGGGAGCCTTCTCTCTATCTTCTTCTCTGTATTCCATCTACCTTCTCTCTCCTCCGTTCCCCTGAGACTCTAGCTTCAGAAAAGAGAATTTTGGGGTGAACCCTCCTGGAACATCTTCCTACTTCTGGGCGTGTTTTGGCTCAACATTTCTAAGTGTTCCTTAGACTTGGAATCCATTCTGGTTTAGTGAATTAATTATGTATTTTTTAATTTTTAAGTTAAATTTTATTCTATTATTTAGCGTGTGTTCATGTGCACACAGATGCCAGCGTTTATGTGTCACAGAGCGTACATGTGGAGATCAGTGGATGGCTTCCGGGAGTCAGTTCTTTCCTGCCTTATTTTTGAGGCAGGGTCTCTCCTTGCTTCTGCTACTCTTGTTACTCCAGGCTAGCTGGCCCAGGAGCTTCCTGGCAATTTTTCCATCTGCTTCCCACCTCACCATAAGGGTGCTGGGATTACAGATATGCTGCTCCATCTAGTTTTTTACGTGAGTTCTTAGGCTTATAGTTAGGTGGCCAGAATATACTTTTACTCACTGAGCTATATCTCAGCCCCCAAATTAATTATATGTTGCTATGTTGCTACCATCTCAGTAACATCTTTTGGGGTATGTGCCCTGACTTAGATGTATTTACTTGTAACTGGTACATTGGCGTTTCACTTTATTTCTTACAGCATTTTTTTTTTTTAAAAATACATTTCTCATGCTCAGGCTGGGCAAGGTAAAGGATAGGTTCAACAGGATGAGTGAGTGGCATGGCACTTGGGTAGGTGAATTTGCATATAGCCAAGCCTGTGACTTAGTTTTGAACCAAGCTAAGGGTACTCTGGGCATGGGCTCAGATTTCACAGTCCTCGTGCGGTTTGGTCCCAGCATGCTAATACATGCCGATGAGGGTGTACACAGCCTTTTACCTTGCATAACTACTTCTTGTGCCTCTGGCTGAAAGAAGCTAAACTGCAGATAATTTATTCAGCATAAATTATGGCTAACCTTAGTGGAATAACGCACACTTTTGATCTCTTTAGATACAGTGTCAAGGGGGAATAGTCCAAGTAGAGAAGTTTCTTCCTACATTTTTTATTTAAATCAAATTTCAAATCTTGAGGACATCTGATATTCCTCAAGGACATTAAGTCTATAAAAGCCAATGCCTGAATCACATCCTTAAAAATAGAATCCATAGTTTGTTTTGTTAGTTACATTTTAAATGTCTAATTACTTTGATTTATTTAATAATTCATCCTTGTATAATTAAAGGCTTAAGCTGTGTAACATGCTTAACGTTTCAAAATATGGACATTTTCTTTAAGTGCTGAGTTGACAAGAATGGATCCTGAATATGCAAGAAAGGATTGTCTAAGTTATTTATTTATTGTATGTTTGATGTGTGTATATACGTGTATGTGTACATGAGTTCCCACCACATGTGTAGAGGTCAGAGGACAGCCTGGAATGTCCATCCTTGTTTCCCACCTTGTTGGAGACAGGGTCTTTTGCAGTTTTCCACTCTACCTAGCCCATGTACTTCTGGGGAGTCTCCTCTTTCTGTCCCCTACCTCTGCATAGGAGCTGGGGATTACAGATGCATGCTACCACCTCCAGCTTTTCATGGGTTCTATGGGTCCAAACCCAGACTCTCACACATGCCTGCCTGGCAAGGACTCTGTTTACTGAGCCAACTTTTAAATGGCAAGTGTGACATTTTCCCATGGCAAAATCAATTTGAACAGTACAGACAAGCATGCCCTTCCCACCTGGTCACAGTTCCTAGTTCTGCTTTCATGACCAACCACTCCTGCCCCACGCTTGGGAATCCTTTATGAAATGGCCTGTGCATGTGTGAGTTCTATAGCTTGGCCTTTCTTAATTTTAACACAACCATTGGGTATCCTTATTTATACTACTTAACAAATTTATTCATTTCATTTCACTCCTTATCCTTATTTGGCCACCATGACAAACAAGTCATTCTGGAAGCCTTTGTGCCCAGGTATAGGTAACTCTTTAGATAAAGCTCTGAGGTGGATGTCTGTGGTCAGAAGGGATCTACATCTTACCTTTCATAGCTACTGAGAAAAATTATCCACCCGCCTCTGAATCACATGTGTAAGACTGTAGCAAAAGTAGGCCCTTGTTATTGCAGAGGGAAACACACAGACACTACATCATGAAATTTCAAAATAATGCCAGGTGAGGCAAGGTGGCCAGGCTGCATGCCTCAAGTTATCTTTGTAGCACGCATGCTTTAAATTCATTTAAATGCTTCCATACACCATCTTTGTAAGTCCCGAAAACAAACCCATGAAGCAGGTACCCATTATCCTGTTAAAAGTCATTACTTGACATCAGTATTTGAAATCTGTCAAAAGTAAATGGAAGTGTGAGAATCACATAGGCGCTTGCCAAGGCTCTCTTGTAGCTGAAAACAGTCTACATTGTTCACACAGGGTATTCTAGGAGTTGCATGAAGCATAAGTCAATGCCGTTGTTGTGTGTTTTTGAAAACTTGAAATGAAAGGATTTAGATGCAGCCTTCTTTAGTGTGATTTGAGGACAGGAGAAGCAAGAGAATTTCATTTGTAGCTGCTTAGGTCACAGTTCAGGCCCAGCACAAATGTGTGTTCTCTCCAATTTTGCTCTGTTTAAAGATTACCAAGTATATTTGATGAAAAAGAGAAAAAAATGTGATTAAATCCTGTCTGTAAAAGAATAACACCTAGAGAGTATTTTAAATTTTATTATTATTTATTCTACATTGATGTGTATCCATGTCAAGAGGGTAGGAGGGCATGAAATATTTAATGGGAATATTTAATATTTTTAAGTAAGTTTTTTTTATCATGTGTGTGTGTCTGAACGTGTGTGTGCACGCGTGAGTGTGCGCGCGCGCACGCGCGCGCGCATACACACACACACACACACACACTATGGCACAAATGTAAAGGTACAAGGACAACTTGGTGGTAATTGGATCTTGTTTTCCACCTTGTAGAGGCGGGGTTTCTTCTTTCTGTTGCTATGCTTTGTACTCCACGCTAGGTAGCCTTTGAGCTTCTCACCATAGGATGGCTGGGATTACAGATGTGTACCCTTGTATCTGATTTTGTGGGTTCCGTGGGTTGGACGTAAGTCATCAGGCTTGAGTGGTAAGTGCTTTTACCTACTAAGCCATATCACCATCCTTGATGATTAATAATCTTATAAAACACTTGCCTTAAAAAAATCACATTAACTTTTTGACTTATGATCCAAGGCATGTAAGCTTTGCATCTCATTACTTCTTCAACTCTTTGCTCTTATTATGGGTTGGAGGTATGGGGATTGCAGACTGGAGTCAGACTTCATAGACTTCAGTCTTTGCCTCTTACCCTCTTTGTGTCTCTGGGCGTCAACTTTCTCCTCTGTCAAAGATGAGCCTGACAGTAGCTACGTTATAGGGTTGTTACAAGAAGTAAATGACTTTACCAGGTAAGAATCCCAAACTAGCACAAGCTCCCCTTCTTAAAACGAGAATTTGAAAAATTAGATGTTGCTACTACTGTGAAACCTCTTCTGCATTCAAAGCATGGTCACTATACACTGTGTCGTGTGTTGAAAATTTTGAGGTGGTAATGTCTTTGTTGTCTTGGATATCACAACCTAATTGATGAGCATAAAACATGCATTAACGCAGTTGGATTTTAGGACCACTCTTCAGGAGGATGCCATACCTGGTATTGTAAATCTGGTTCCCCTGGCAGGGAACCTGCTACTATGATTTTGCTAAACAGATGTGGTGTTTGGTTGCCTCTAAGTATTTGTGTTTATTCCCATAGTTCATTGCAAACTCTAGTCCTAAGTGGGACATCTGTACCACCACCTCCAAGGCTCAGGGAATGTCTTGGAAGAGAGGGAAGAAAGAATGTAACAGCTTGGATGGGAAGGAAAGCTGTGATATGCCGTCTTCTGGACACCGTGTGACTGTGGCATTTGTGAACTCACAACAGCAGGGGCCACCCACATGAGACCTGCGTAATATTGGGCTCATCCATTTTCCGTCCTGGATGAGGGGAGAGGCTTATAAATCCTGACCCTTCCCCGAGGAGCTGTAGGCATTGAGCTGGGGGTGGGGGAGAGCGAACTACCTCCCACCCATGCTGGTGCAGGCAACCTTAATTAAATGTAATGGGCCACACACCGAGTAAAAGATACGAACGTCAGAGAGCACTTAGGAAGAGGAGGGGCAATACAGGGAGAATGGGGGATGGTGATCAGAGAACGGTATATATGTGTATGCAATTATGAAAGCAAATTAAAATATAGAGAATACGGAAAGCTGGGAGTTTTAAGTGGTAGCTTCTTGGAGGAAGTGATATTTAGCCTAAATAAAAAAATATGTAGTTTTCCCACAGCAGGGAATGAAAACAACTGTTTGGGAGTGACCATGCCACTCACACGTGATCCACTGCTCTGTGCAAGGCAACATGTGAGATCCCGGTGATAGCAGACACACAAGAAGATCCATATCTGTCTAGAGCTTATTATTGAGACAGAAAACCTACTAGCTTTTCTGTTTGAGGTAGGAGTTCAAGAAAAGGAAATGCTTGTCTCATTTGATTTTATGGATTCCTGTCTGCTGCTTAAGGACACAATGATTGGATATACACAAGTATGAACAATGACTATATATATATACACAATATATAATATATGTCATACTAAGCAGATAACAACAGAAACTGTAGTCTTTAGAGATAATTTAAAAAGAGAAGAGCTCAAACTTAAATATGTTTTTAAAACTCGATGACTTTTAATACTAAAAAGAGTTTTAATTTAGATGAATTTGCACGTGTGTATGTGCGTGCACTTACATGTGCATGTCTGTGAAAGCCGGAAGTCAGTCAGCTTTAGGTGTCACTCTTCATTGTTTGTGAGCTCTCCACCTTCATTCTGGTGACAGGGTAGCTCATTGGCCTGGAGCTCTCTGTGTCGATGAGGTCAGCAAGCCCCAGGAATCTGCTTCTCTCTGCTCCTCAGCTCAGGGGACTGTAACTGATTGCCCCATTTGTCATTTTTTATGTGGGTTCTGAGGCTCGAACTCAGGTCCTCCTGCTCACATGACAAGCACTTTCCTAACTGAGCTATCCACTCAGTCCCTTAGTCTAGACCAACTCTATGTCAGTAGCCCAAGTCACATTTGGCATGATGTCTTTTTAGATGTATTTTCTTTCTTCTATTTGATATTTATTCACCCAACAAGTACTCTGGAGTCTCGAAGCAGTAGGCATTGTGCTCGACAGGCAGTGGGCGTGCAACCCTGAGACTGACCGGGTTCTCAACCTCGAGGGGGTTCTGTTTGTTGGACTGTGTGAAAATAAAGCTAAACAATCAAATCAGCAAAGGTGCCATACTCAGAACGTTTACACTCTTAAATGCACTAGTTGGGTTCTCAAAGGTTGGTATGGAGCCAATAGGATGGCAAGTGGTTGGTACTGTGAGTACAGTATGATCAGGGTCAAGGGGGAAGCAGAGAATGATTGACAGCCAATTAACCCCCCCCCCCCCCCCCCCAACACCCACACATTTTTTTTTTAAATGAGACAGGGTTTCACTGTGTAGCCTTGGCTATCTTGGAACTTACTTTGTAGACCAGATTGGCCTTGAACTCACAGAGATCTGCCTGCCTCTGTTTTCCTAGTGCTGGAATTCACCTTGTGCACCACTACCTCCCAGCACATCTTAAGGGAGGAGGGAAGCAAGCCACCTCAGCGGCAGGCCAGGAGGGTAGGCAGTCTGTTCTACAGATTGCTCACACTGCCTTTGGAGGGTGGTGTGGCAGGGAAGACAGAAGGAGGAGGCACAGTAAACTTTGCTGGCTTTTACTTTGATATCGTGGCCCAGACTTTAAATGCCTTAGGTACCAGCTAGGGTGGTGGCTGCTCTAAGGAAAGGTTCAAGTGTACAAAGCCAGAAGGAATTCTCTAGTGAGGAAGCAGTAAAATGTCCCCCTAGGTGAAGGATGGAGGAATGGTCTAGAAGTTTTCTGCCTCACTGTGGTTTTCAAGTCAGGGAGATGTTTTTGTTGCTCATTGTGTGCTTATCAATGAATAAGCCATTAACTAAAATGGGAAATGAAAATAGAGTGATAGTAATGTTTTCTGTGTAGACCTCATCACAGTCTTGGCATGGCCAGCCATCTGTAACATTTTGGATACCCTGGGCGGCAGAACTCTCTGGAAATGTGACTTACTCAAAAGTTTCTGGTTGTTTATCTTCAAAATAAGAAAGATATCAAACCTGAGCATGCCCGTGACCTATTTTGTAATTCTGAGCTTACATTCATGGGTCCCTTGGGAATTATGAATAATGTGAAAGGAACAGGAGGCTGAGAACATGAAACAATACAGAAATAATGTTAAATTTCCAATAAAGTCTAATTTGGAGTTACTTTGAAGATGAAAGTTGAGAAAGATTTGCAACACATCATGATTTTAAAAGTGCTTTGAAAGAATATATCAAGGACTCCAGCTTCTTTTGTTTGTTTGATTATTAGACCTTTCATCAACTACTTAGGAAAGTAGGTAGATGGCACACGGACAGATAGAGGTACCACATGGCAATTTTTCACTGGCTGTGACTTCTGTGCTGGCTCTTACTAGTCAGGCTGAGTTCATTTGTGGCTGAAGTATTTCTAAAACACAGATTGGAAAATACAGATCCAACAGCTACAACGTGTGATGCCTTATGTATCCAAGTAGAGTTAGTATACTGAGCTGTAAGTTCTTACATACATCCTGATGGCTAGTTTGGCTTCTTAACACTTGTAGGTACATGAAAGAAGTGAGAGCGAATGGGAGGCTACACCAAGAAACTGCTAGGTAGGATGAGGCCAGTAATCTGTCTGGTCTTACTACTGGAATTTGACCAATTTATGAGCTCAGAGGTACCTATGGCCATTGGTGGGGCCCATCAATGGGAGATATTCATTGAAGCCTCACAGGCCCCTTCCTTGGTATCTGAGATGTCACCAACAGCCAAGGATTATTCCCTTCATAAGAGGACCAACTTCTCAGGTTGACCTGGGGTGCTGCTAATTTGAACATAAAAAGTCTGTGTACCAGGGAAACCAGAATGGTTGGTTACTCTGCCTATTCCCAGAGATCTATGTTCTGTTTATGTGATGCTTTTCCTTTTGGGTTCTAGGTCATTCTGGTGCATATGTGCACATGTTGGTATATGTGCAGGTTCGTGTGCATGTGTGTACATGCATATGTGGAGGTCAGAGGACAATATCAGGCTGTGTTCTTCATGTACTGCCAAATTACTTTCTTGAGAAATTAAGTTGGCAGTACATGTACCAAGTAAATTAGGTAAGAAAGTGTCTGAGGGATCTCCCTGCAGTTGGGATTACAAGTGCATGTCAACATGCCTGGGATTTTTCTTTTTTAGTGGGTTCTGGGGATTGAACATCAGTTCTTTATGCTTGCAAGAACTTTCCCAACTGAGCTGTCTACCCAGCCCCAGTTTATTTCTCTCTATTTTGTTTTTCCTAGTCCTGGGCAAAGCAGATGCTTCCTAAACTTGCCCAGCTGATTCCCCATTGATTTCCTGGTCACTTGTCGCTTTTTGAATGGATTATGTTCTTTTATATTGACTCTCTCCGATACTAATTTCTTACCCTTCAAACCGTATGCGGGAAAGTGATGACAATGAGCAGTTTTGATTGTCAACTTGGCATAATCCAGAATCAGCTGGAAACGGAGTATCAATGAGGAATCACTTAGGATAGAGTGGCCTGGGATGAGCCTGTGAAGGATTTTACTAATTGGGTTAATGGAGGTAAGAAGACCAACCCCAAATGTGGGTGGCACCAACTCATGGATTGAATGAAAAAGAGAATGATCTGGGCCCCAGCAGGATGCATTCCTTGTTCCCCGACTCTTGACTGTGGATGTAATGCCACCGGCTGGTGTCATTGACTGCCCTGAAGTGGTGGACTGTGACCTGGAATTGTGAGACATCTAAACCCTTTCTCCCTGAAGTTGCTTTTGTTCCATCAACGGGGACCCGAAAGTAAGATGGTTATCATCTGTCTTACGTAGGTTTTAAGATTATCCACAACAGATTGAAGATTAGGACTTAATGCTGAACACCACAGGCTGGAACTTTGTGTCTTGAGAAGATAAGAATGGGGGAATTTACAAAAGCCGTCTTTATTTTAAACCAATATGGAAGAAAAAAATTAAAGGACAGCAAACCACTGTTGCTCATCTCTTATGGGGCATGCAACATTTCATCCTGAAAATTAGGATGCCTTCCTTCCACCTCACCTTCAAACTTCACAAGCTATATAGTATTTTTTTTTTTTTTTTTTGGTTTTTTTCAAGACAGGGTTTCTCTGTGTAGCTCTGCGCCTTTCCTGGAACTCGCTTTGGAGACCAGGCTGGCCTCGAACTCGCAGAGATCCGCCTGGCCCTGCCTCCCGAGTGCTGGGATTAAAGGCGTGCGCCACCACTGCCCGGCACTATATAGTATTTTATATACCTCCTTCCACTAAGCAGAGCTTGTGCTCTTTGTTAAGGGAATGTGCCAAACAACGGTGTTTTGTTTTTTATTCACTAAGAATGTAAGGTATTTCAAAATGTTATAGCATCTTAGTAGCTATTGTTCCTCCTCCTTCTTCCATATTATGAGAAAACATTTCATATCTAAACCATCCCCACTGCCCTATGGCTGTGGATTTTCCAGAAGGCCCTGAGATAAGAGTTCTACAGCAAACAGTTCAGTTGTGAAACCAGGGGGAGCTAGCTGGTCAGTGGAAAGGAAGGCAGCCAAGGAAGGTTGGATGCCTGGAATATTGTCTCTGTGGAATTACAAGGAACACGTGCAGACACGTGCACCTGAGCTTCTCTGTCTGAGGGCTGAGGGAACTGAGGGGTTCATATCCCTCCTCTTCTCAGGCACTATGCAGAGCTGCCCTTGAGAAGCACCTGTCCCCCAGTATCTCTTTCATGTGGACAGGCCAGACACCTCCAGAGACCAGACAGAACCATGGTCATAGGAATGCAAAGCACATGTGTCCAAATGATAAGGGTGTAGGGCTGCAGCTCTGATGATATCTGCTATATTCTGTTTCTCGTGTTACATAAAATGCCCTACCATGAAAACTCTTACTTTTGTAGGAGGAAATTACTGTAATTTGATATGTCAGCTCATCAGCAGTGCTTAGCACTCTGGAACCTGTAATTCTTATGTTGAGGGGCTGAACTAGTTACGCTGCCTGTTGCTGGGATAAAGTACCCCAACAAAAGCCAGTTAAGGAAGGAAAGGCTTATTTTGGCTCAGGGTCCAGTCTATCATGGAAAGGAAGTCATGGCGGGAAAGAGGTCACATGTGAGGAGCCGTTGGTCTCGGTGCATCCACAGGAAGCAGAGGAAGATAAATACTTATGCTTAACTCACTTCCTGCTTTTTATGAATTCTGGGACCCGAGCCCAGGGAATGATACCACTCACTTTAGGGTGTGTCTTCCCACCTCAATTAACTTAATTAAGATAATCCCTTAAGTCACTGTGAGAGGCTTGGCTCCTAGGTGACTTCAGATCCTGTTAAGTTCATAAGTAGCATTAACGGTCACAGGACAGCAGGGCAGGATGGACAGCAGAGTGGGGGCAGTTCTTGGTAGGTGGTAGACCATTCTGGGATATGTTAAAAATGAGGGGTAAGATTGGAAATGGAATCTTGGGTTTCCAAAGTTATCTTAAAATAATAACCAGAGACTAAACAGTGCTTGTTTTTTTAAAAAAAAGCAGGAGCAGTCCTAGAACTAATAAACAACAAATGAACTCACTTCTTTTGTTCAGAAGCAAAATTCCCGGAGGGAGAGAGAAAGGGAAAAAATACTGATACTTACTTGAGGAAGAAGTAAGAGGGGAACCATATAAAAATAGAGCAGGCCCAGGAGAGTGGATGAGTCTGGCCACACACCCCCACCCGTGTTTCCACACCAGCCTTTGTGGTCAGGAACAATGTAATGTAAATGCACATCTTGGTAGACTTTCTGAATTCAGCAGTCTCAGCTCAGATGGCACCCCATAACACCCAATGTGTCCCCAAGGGGAAAGTCATTCCTAAGAATGTGATTTTCATTTTCATCCAGCTACTGTTTTCTTGCAGTCTGCATTTGAGTGGTTTGGGGACACATTTTATTCCTGCATCTGTAGTTGGATTCCAGAAACACAACACAGAAAGGGTTTGTGTACTCCCCGGGGAATTTGGGCACCACCAGAGCTGCTGACTTTGGTTACAGTTTTTATTAGGTTCTGTGTGAGCTCCCTTGTCTCCCAGGTCACTTTAACTAGAGCCCCCTGACCCCCAGCTTCTGACCTTGATGCTGAATACAGGAGACTCCTTGGGTGTGCTTTGATGGCTAATTCATTGTGAGGCAGTTTGGTGATGAATCTCTCATACGAGAGGGAAAATACTTTCTCTCTACATTTGTTGTCATTTCCCAGATGGTTTGCTTTGACTTTCTTTTAATTTATTATCCAGAGCTATGCACAAGACAAATTTTAGGCATTTCAACTCAAGCAGATTTTTACTTTACTGTGTCTCCAAAAGAAAATTCAACAGTTACAGAATAAAAATAAAATAAAGTAAAATCTTAGTAGAATGTTGTCAGTGACTTAGAATTTAAAAAATTGAGGATTTGTGAAAATGAGTCTTGGGGCTGAAGGGTTGGCTCAGTGGGTAAAGCGCTTGCCACACAACTATGAGAATCTGACTTTGAATTCCCAAATGCCACATAATGCCAGATGCAATAGAATACATCTGTAATTTTAGTATTCCTATACAGAAACAAGAGGCAGAGAGAGGAGCTTCCCAGGATGCTTGTGGACCAGTGAACCTGCCCATGCATTGGTAAACAGCAAAAAGACCCATCCTAGACAAGCTGGAAGGCCAAGACTGGCAATGGAGGTCGATCTTTCTCACATGCTATGGCATATGTAAGCCCACACACATCTACACACATACACAAATTTAAAAAAAGAGAGAAAGGTTACAAAATTTCCTTTTGTCAGACCCTGAGTCTATTTGTTCAATGTGTGCTATGAATGAAAAGTAATGACCTAGACTCGAGCTTCCATCAGTGATGATTAGCATCTAGAATAATTGCACATACACTCATCTGCGCGTTACTAATTCAGGACAGTTCTGTTTGCATGGAATTATTTGCGTTTATGTTTTCTTTCCCACGTTAAAGAATATCCCTGAGGTCCTGCTCAGAGCATGGGGAATTGAACGCGCAGCTCTCATTAACAATCCTGCGAACTGTACAGTCTGCTTGGTTCCCTCAACACTTTGCAGGAAATGTGCTGCCTTAATCTACCACTTCCAGATTGGAAAGCTTCGCAGAGTAACACAACATTGAGAAGCAAACTACCATATGGAGGGCCTGTCGCCCAAAAGGTGGCTCTAGAGCCAGACTTTTTCTTGGGACGAAGCCAAAAGAGGAAATTTGAGCAGGTGAGAGATGATCAGGTTAAACTCAGTGTCTTGGGTTTTCCTCAAGGGAATCTTTGACCACAAAGAGGGGCTCAGAACTCTTGGACTCAGTGGGAAATTGCGGTAGCTGTCATGGGTCCTACAGGAACCAGCCTTTTTACTGCAGCAACAAGACCACAACAAATAGGACACCTGACTCCTCAGGTGGCCCCTCGAGTGTCTGCAAGCAGGGTGAAAGCAGACAGCACTGCCTCCATTGTGCCACGGTCTGTTCTTTAGACCATGGGCTCACTTCTGCATGTGCTGTGTTTGCCATTCAAGGAGGATCTACCAGGAACCAAAGATGCCTCACCTACCTCATTCCCTTTTAGGGCTATGATGATACAGAGTCACTTTGGATTCCATAAATAGCAAAAGCTCTCAGGCAGACTCTCTCTAAAATGGGAACAATGGACTACACCGGGAAGCGGGTCATCTTGTAGGAACCAGTATCATCCCTTTCTGCAATGATAGCAATTGACATATAACAATTTATTGGGTCATGTTATCAGGATTAGAGCCGAGATAATGATGGGTGTGGGCACACCTTGACCCCGGCTGTTTAATTATGCCTGTCCCCTCTCTATTTACACCTAAAGCTCATGTCAGTATCCCAAAGAGGAACTGGAGAGTCACCGAGCCTCAATATTTGTTCTTCTCCCCAATATGTTGTTTCCTTTCTTCCATTATGAGTCAGTATTATTTTCTTCCTACTGCAAAAAAGAAATTTCTCCAACTAAGGCTGGGAGCAGTCCAGAAATTCTTCTTTCTGTATATTCCAGGATTGTTCCCTGATCCTTCAAGAAGTCATAGGCATGTCCTTGGCGGGGGGGGGGGGGGAAGGGCGGGCTGAACAGGCAACCATTGTTTATTCCCAGTGTCTTGAGCAGTTGTGCACCTCTGCATTTGCAGGCTTTCATTGTGAAGAGAAGTTTCTCTAAGAGTACCGTTTGTGTGTGTGTGTGTGTGTGTGTGTGTGTGTGTGTGTGTGTGTGTCCAGACTGAGAAAGCAGCCTGATATTGCAGGAAGTGGGGCCCAAGACCTCCCCTCAGCTATGAGTTCTTAGTGAGGTGTACAGTATGAGGTGTGGATTTCTTCTTGTGGGGTGAGCCTCAAAACTAATTAGTGTGTGGTTACCCCGTAATGGGTTACCACTGTTGCGCCAGCACGCATACCTTACGCAGCAGGTTGGTGCTTTAGTTCAAGGTGTTCTCGGCTGAGTAAGGCCATTGATGTCTTCTTCTGGTACCATGAAAGCTGCCAAGCAGGGAGGAAGCTTCCAGGTTGGGTCCAGTTTGATTTCTCTGTATCTTGTACCCAAGATATGTGGTGCCTTCAGCAATAGGATCTTGTTAGCTTGTTATGATGGGCAGCCAGGGGAATGGCAAGAGCCTTTTTTTTGGAGGGGTGAGGGGTGAGCTTCTCAAGCCTTTCTGACCAACAGCTCATAAGGAGGTATCCTGTACTTGGCACTGGGATTTTGGTTTAGTAACCCCAGGCTACTGAGTTCACCATTATTCAGCCACGCGGGGTGCCACACTTCCAACACTCAAGTTTTTTAGTTGGCTTTAAAGTGGTAGGTAGGTTCCCAATAAGTTTTGGTGTTCTACCCCTGCAAATAAGTATAAAAATGCCACCATCTTCATGGGTACAATCTAAGAACTACCTAGAGTGTAGTCATTACTTGAGACATTTTGGTTTTTGACTCTTAAAAAAAAAAAAAAACAGCTCCCAGACCCCCTGGGATTAATCCATTTTAGAAGCAATTTCATCAGAATTTGCAGTTGCTGTAAACCAATGGGCAGATTGCCTGGATTTGGGGTTGAAGGCAATTTAATTCTGGTGTCTCCACTGTCTGCTTTGTCTAGCTCTGAATTCAGGTCATGAAAGGTAAGTTGGCATCAGCAGCCAGCTGTTGCTACCTGTATCTGAATGCTGAAGTCCCCTCGTCTATTGACACGGGAGGAAAGTAAATAAGGTAACGTCCTCGGAATTTTCTTTACCCTAAACAAGTAATTAGCTACTTACCCATGATGAGTAAAATTTAATTTTAGCTAAGTGAAAAGGAATGCTGATCAGGTTTATTTTATTATCTGTTTACTTTCTGGGAAGAGGGTAGCTGGATAGACTCTCTCCAGGCTCTGCATTGTTCCTTCCCTGCAGTGTTTACCAATGGGCTATGTGAACACTTGCAGGAATTGCATGCACAAATGCAAAGGCTGTTTTCATTGGCTGCACCTTCCTTTTGCTTGATAGAGGGATTGCATGGCTGCAGCTTCTGTCGGCTCAGATGGGGCAGAGCCTGGGAAATGGCAAAGACAAAGCAGTGCCTGGCTAGTCCTGGGCAAGGTCACCAAGGACTTTCTACTTAGTGGGTCCTCTCCTCTTTGGTATCTGTCAGTTCGGCGACTTTGTTCCCCTTTGGCAGCTCATCACCCTAGTTTGGGCCAAGACTCCTGGCTGTTCCCAATCTTTGCTCTCACAGCTCTGATTTCATCACAATCCCCATTTCCAAAGGGCTCTGCTCCCAGGATCAGTCAGAGGGAGACTTTGGATGCATTCCTGCGAAGCTTTTAGGCAATGAGAGAAGCTTCGTTCATTCCCCCACTAGTGTGGTATTTTTTATAGAGTAGATGCTTTGAAGTGTCAGTATTTTAACCATAAGGAATAAATCATAAAGGGTGAAATTTCAGCCACAACTTCCAGTCAGACTGTAAACCCAGCCCCGACCTTGCCTTTGTACAGGGGGCACACCTGTAGACTCTGGCGCTGAAGATGTGCTTGGATTCACTCCAGGGCTCTGCTAAGAGCATAGAGGTATGCAGGATGCATACCATGGCAAACATATGGGAGAATTCTTAAACCATTCTATTTGGACAAGAATCCTTGGGAGGTCATAAATTCCTTGCCTCTGGAAACTCGCAAGGCAGGCTTCTGAACTATCTAAGGGAAGCATTGGAGGGAGAATTCAGGCAGTAGGTGCGTCACTCAGAGCTGAGCCAGGAGGTCAAGCATACTCCCTCTAGGCTAGACGAGGGAAATGATTCAGTTCTATGGAGAACTGATGACATGGGCCAGGAGGCAACCTGGAGCTTAGAATGAAGAAGGACGACTTAAAGACTACTGAGTCAAGAATTTCCAGAGACTAGGAAATGAGGACCCTTTGATGAGTGGATTGAGGTGCAGCTGGCCCGAGGGAGCTGAGGCTGTTGGTTAGACCTAGAGCCTCTTAGGAGGTGCTGTCTCTGCCAAGGACTTTTACTGACCCTCAGAAAGGAGGAGCCACACTCTAATCCTCATTTCCTCTTGCCTCTCCAAGTTCAGCCAGTGCTTTCCATTGGCCATGCCCAGCTGCCAGGCCATTAGCTTGACTACCAGGGCAGAGGACATAGGGTGGGGGTGCGCTTTGAGACACACTTCTTGGCTAACCTGCACTGTGAGAACTTGTACCAGACAAATTCTAAATGTCTAAATCTGACAAAGAAAAACAACTTTGTTGTTTTTTAATGAATTTTTTTCATGCAATATATTTTGATCATGCTTTCTTCTCTTCTCCCATCCCTCCCAGCTCTTTCCTATACCCATACCCACCCAACTCTGTTTTTTTTCCTCTCTCTTTCAAACAAAACAAAATGAGCAAAAAGCAAGAGACAAAAATCAAGAAACACCTCCCAAAAGAAACTGCACAAAAAATGAAAACCAAAACAAAGACCAGTAAGACTTTAAAGCAAATGAAACAAAACGTTCACAAAAATACAACTGAGTTCATTTAGTGTTGGCCAACTACATAGGGTTCGCCCTGGTTGGTATACCCAGTGAGATTCTGCTGGAGAAAACTGACCCTCCTTTGCAAGTGGGTGTCAATTATAGATAGCTTCTGGTTAGGGGTGGGACCCTATGTCCATCTTCCCTTCGTAGCTCTGGGACCCTGTCTGGCCTGAACGTATGCAGGCCTTGTGTGTGCTGCTATATTCTCTGTGGGCACAAATGTACATCAGTTCTGTTGGGTTTGAAAGACAGTGTTTTTTTTTTTTTTTTTTTTTTTTTTTTCACCTCTGGCTCTTAATCTTTCCACCTCCTCTTCCACATAGCTCTCTGAGCCTTGAGGGGAGCAGTGTGATGAAGACATTCCCATTTGGGACTGAGTGCTACGAAGTCTCTCACTCTCTGCATATTGCCCAGTTTCCAGTCTCCCATTTCTATCTACTGCAAGAAGCATCTCTGATGTGGGTTGATCAAGGTACTGATCTATGGATATTGTCATATGCCATCAGTATTATTGTGGTGTCCCTTAGCAGAATAATAGCAGTTAAGTTTCCCCTAGGCCCGTGAACTATTTAGTCTCTGGTTATGGGCCACATCAGCAGTGTTAGTGACAGCTTCCATCTCATGGGGCAGGCCTTAAATACCATAAAAAAATTGTTGGTTACTCACACACCAATCATGTCATTATGGCAGCAGTACATCTTGCAAACAGACAGGTCATTGTTGTAGGTCACAGGTTTGTTGCTGGGTGGTAGTGATGGTTTGATACTCACTGTTCTCCTCTGATAGTGTGCAGAGTACCTTCCAGGGTCACGAATGCTAGTCAGTAGAGATGAGACTTCTAATGAGGCACCAGCTCGGCTTCTCCACTCAGGGACGTACGGAAGTGGTGTCTTCAGCAACCGGACCTTACCCCTAGGTTGTGGAGAGCAACCAATAGTCAGGCAATAGCCTGTGGTGTTGGGGAGTCCCGTGGGGGCCCTTTGCCCAGACTCAACAAGATATACCCCATTCTTGGTGTTGGAGGTTTTACTTGGTGGCATAAGATGTTTAATTGGGATATTGATCCCCTACTATTTGATGACTTTACTTAGATTCCTTTCATATGTGTGTACATTTTAGGAAGTTTCTATGTAGTAGGTTTCAATATGGTTTTTCAAATGCCTTTATTTAGTTTTCCTTCCCCATATTCCCTCTTCCCCTCTCTTTCCTACCCCATCCCCATTGAATCCTCCTGATCTAGTTTCTCTTTACCATTTTTTAACACCGTATTCTATTTCCCCTTCTGTGGGAGAGCTTTTCTTCCCTGTGGCCCCATTACCATGTATCTAACACATATTAAAAGCTTAAAAGCTAACATCCGTGTATAAGAGAATGTTTGTCTTTTGGGGTCTGGATTACCTCACTTAGGATATTGTTTTAAAATACCCTGGTAGCACATGAGTCTACTTCCAGGAAAAGAGACCATCAAACATCTCGAAAGTAAATATCTGGGCGAATTCCACCCCGTTGTTTCGGGGGCAGTTATACCTTGCCCTGTCTGGTACAGAATGAGCCAAACTTGATGGGATCGTCTCCTTTTTTGTTTTAAGAGCGCTGGATGTGAAGGTGGGGACTGTGGATGGCTCTTCTCCTTTCTTCTTGTGCTTCTGGTCATAGAATTTAAATAGAAAGGTCTGATGGTTGTATGTTTATGTTGTTAACTAAAATATCCTGTTTGTGTTTAGAGGGCTTGGAAAAGAGGTCCCAATGGTACACTCTGTATGTGAGTGGGTGCACATGTGTATATTGGTACACATGCTTGTGTGCCTGTCTATGGAGACCAGAGGACAGCCTGGAGTGTCATTTTTCAGGTGCTATCATATATGTATATATAAACACACATATATATGATATGTCATATATAATATATATGTCATTATATTTAAAATTTTTTGAGACAGAGTCTTTCGGGCCAAGAACTCAGAAAGCAGGTTAGGCCTCAGTGATCTACCTGTGTCTGTTCACAGCTCTGGATTAAAAGCATGCCACCACACTGGGCTTTTGATGTGGGTTCTGGGGAGTTGAACTCAGGTTCTTGTGCATGCAAGGGAGTTTACAGGCTGAGCTATTTTCCCAGACCACAACGGTCTTTGCACTGCATGGGCAGTTATAGTTGCCCCGATGCCTGAGCACAAGGCCATCGTCTGAGCTCTTTGAGGTGATACTTGGGGTATAGGCAGGGCCTTTGTGGGGTGTCTGCTTTGTTCAAGATGCCCTTTCTCTGGCTTTCCTTCTCCCAAGCTCAGCTGTTGGCTGGGGCTGGGAGTTCAGGTGCTGTTCTTATCATGGACAACAGCCAGCCAGGTTGGCTCTGTTGCCGCGGTCCCGGCAGGCCTTGCCTTAGGTCTGACAATCAGCTGGAGATGAAAAGCAGTTTGTCCTTTGAAAGTGGAGGCAATGGGCAGGCTTTCTGAGCTAGGGTGCGCTTTGCAGAGCTGCCCTGCATCTGCCCGTGGCTGGGACTTTGAAATTAGGCATGCTTTACCCTTGAAAGTCATTGAAGATGGGGACAGGCTGCTGAGGAGGATGCCAGATGATCTGGTGCCATGGCCCTGAAGGGTCTTGCGGGGTAGTTTCCTGGCCATGCTCTCTATTTGCCCCACCTGCTTGTGGGCCCGAGAAATCAGAGTGGAGACTGAAGGAGTAGAACTGGGGGTGGGGGGGGGCTGAGTTTAAGTGATGTGGTCAACAGAAAACTCATTTCTCTCTCCATACTGCACATGAATTGGCATAAGAGCATCAGCACAGTATTTGCTCATTCTTCCTGTCTCTGTCTCCTTCTTCC
The DNA here is from genome assembly GCA_902168425.1 of Peromyscus attwateri. Lineage (NCBI taxonomy): Eukaryota > Metazoa > Chordata > Mammalia > Rodentia > Cricetidae > Peromyscus > Peromyscus attwateri. The sequence continues at coordinate 21,679 of CABHPP010148760.1, forward strand.
CATCCTTCCCCCTTCCTCCTTATCTTCCTTTTCTTTTTTCTCCCTCCTTTCCTCACTCAATCTCTCTTTCTCCCTCCCCCACACCTCCCTTTCTCCTCCCCCTCCCCCCACCTTCCTTCTCTCAGGGTCTCATTGAGCAGCTCTGGCGGGCCTGGAACTTTTTATGTAGCCCTGGCTGGCTTTGAACTCCTGATCTTCCTGCCTCTTCCTCCTGAGTGCTGGGATCACAGGTACTCACCACCAGGCCTGGTTTTGTGGCTCCTTTCTGAAAGGCAGGCTTACTGTTGAATGACTGTGATCTCAGACTTGTGATGAGATATTTCTGAGCGTGAGAAAGAAGTGCATACAGCAAGTGCTGGGTGTGGGGGACTTCTCTGGAGATATTGGGTTTATTATTTTATAAACCATGCCCTTCCTGGTATGATTCCCATCTAGTCTTCTACCTTGCCTTCCACGTTTAAATGTGAAGGGTGGAGTGACATGCATTTGCTCCTCTTCCTCTGCCACACTTGCTTTCTGGAAAGCAGAATGTAAATAGTTTAGATGTTTGGACAAGTATTAAGACTTAATAAATATTTCATCAATACCATATACGCTCCCAAGGATGGATGGTAAATAAAACTTGGCCACAGAAGACAACAAGCAAAGTCATTCTGGGGGCAGAAGCTTCCTTCTGTTTGCAGTTGCCGTATGGCCTGGTGGGGGCTGCTTCTCGGGGCTCATTTCTCTTCCACCATTGGAATAGGGGCTGTGTCTGTGCTCTGCCTTAGATGTGGTGACAAGCTTCTCAGGCCAAGCTTGAGTCAAGTTCAGAGGTTCTGGGTTGGAAATAGCGGTTGCTTGGAGTGCCACTGAGTAAATGGTGTTGATAGTAGCTCGTCTTCTATTCAATACTAGCTCACATGCGAGTTCAAACAAATGACTTTTCTGTGGTTATCATCAAACTCATTCAGAAAACAAGTTACCAGAGTACTTGCCTTTCAGAACAAAGGCTATGGAAGACATGTTAATCTTTTCTAAATAGTTTATTGTGGCCGTTCTACTTGTCATTTAATCTCCTGGCTGTATTTCAGGGTGGTCAGTTTAGGCTCTGATCTTCACACTTTATTTAATTTACTTGTCAAAGACACATCCTGCCCCCTCCACTCTCTAGCTGTTTGTTACCCATGTTTCTGTCCTCTCCCCTCCTCCCTGAACCCAGATCTTCTGGAATGATGGAATTACAGGGTATATATCCATGCCTGGCTAAATTCAGTTTTTTTTTTCCTTTGAGCAAATGTTTGTTGAGCCCTTACCATATTTAAGGCAGCATAGACACAAGGATAGCCTTTAGGTGACCTAGATGACCTTTGTCTTCAGGCAGTACTGTCGCTATGAGAAGACAGCACATTGAATTATGTTTACTTCAGTGTTACAGGTGGTACACATATGTGATTGGAGGTGTTACATGAAGGGACTGAGGTTTAATTTTTAAAGATTCCTGTGACTTAAATATGGATAATGTCTCAAGAGTCTCATGTGGCAATCTTGGTAGGTGCTGTGGACCTGTGGGAGGTGCCGTCTCAGAGGTCCTTATACCATTGTGGGTGTGACCTCAAAGGCTCATGGTGTGCTTCTTGGTAGTCTATTAGCACATGGTCTGTGCCATTGCTGTGTGGTGCCCTCACTGGAGGCTGGAGCAGTGGGGGTGCTCCATTTTAAATGGAAACTTCTGCACTATAAGCTCTTTCTGTGCTCTCTTTTTAAGTTAATAATCTCAGCTATTTTGTTATACGAAAGGGAAGTTGACTAATATAAGAATGAAGAAGTGGTTTGTTGTAATCTTGGTCTCATATCTCTCCTCAAAGATGCATGTGCTCAAGGCTTGGTCATCTGTCTGTGGCACCGTGGGGGAGTGCCAGAAGCTGTAGGAAGTGGGTCCTTAGGGAAGGAAGTTAGGTCACTGGGCACACACCTTGAAAAGGGAATATTGAGATTCTATGCCTTGCCTTAGTTCTCGGTCACCAGAAGAAGCTGAGTGCTTTCCCATCAGTAGGATGTACTGCCTCCCTACAGGCCCCGAAACAACAGGGCCGAGTGATCTTCGACTGAATTCCCTGAAATCAACAAGCTGAATAAATCTTTCTTCCTTCTGAGTTGTCTATCTCAAGGATTTTGTCACAGCAAGGGAAAGTTGACAAGTGGTCTATGAGGAGCAACCTCAGGGGAGGGAATCCCAGATTCTAATTAGCATGTGCACAGAAGGTGGAAATCACACCATCTGAATGTGGCAGGCCTGGAGTGTGGGTGGGTGGGGCTGTGCATGGGGTTCTGGGAGATGAGGCTGGAACCTGTCCTCTGTCCTCAAGATGCTAATGTGTTCTGTACCCTGTTGTCAAGCCACCTGCCTGTGTCCTTCTTCCTAGTCCTCCTATCTTTATATAAAGTCCTTTATTATTGGTTGCCTGTGCAAATAACTAGCTCAGCAAATATGTCAGAATAATATTCCAAAGCATAACAATCAGTTTATTAGAGAAGGCTTCTTCTAGGAACTAAGTTCGAAGGCTTCAGGGGTCTACTTAGACTTCCTAGCTTTTGCTCACATTTTGGGTGATCAAGTATGGCAGCGAGGTGACCTCCAAAAAGCAAGGTGTGCCTGTATTTGTTTCTCTTAAGGCCAATCAGAGATACCTACAGTTAAGAGGGAGCTCATGCTTACAGTGAAGGATGAATGAACCGGGTGTTTGTAAAGCATGTGGTGATCCTTCTCCGAAGAGAGCTGCAGGATGCAAGAACATCTTTGTTTTTCTGGCATCGTGGATAGGGGTGGTAAATCCCTTTGAAGTTAATCCCATGTCTTCTGACTGCACCATGTCTATGCTCTGATTCTTGGATCACCCCCTGTTCACTGTGGGTTTAAGACTTTGATAGGTATCAAAGCATCAGAACTGTCATAGAGATAACCAACATCAGCGGAGCAGGGCGCAAGCACTACCTCCGTTCTGTAAGCTGGCAAGGGACATGAAAGAAAGATGATTGACATCAGCAAACAAATACACACCCTGATGAGACCTGGCCATGGAGTTCAGTGGAAGAGTTATAGCCTGTGACAGCAAGAACGGACTTGGGCTTTAGAAGTGAAATGCTTTGTGGACATAACCCCCTCGATGCCTGGCAGCCGGCCTCTGAGGAGCCACTGACAATGTAGCTGACCTCATCCCTGTCCGACACTGCTTGAGGGAGTCAAGTTCAAATAAGGTTGAATGTCTGGCTTCCCTGCAGGAACTTTCCTGTCTGCAGCCTCTCATGAATGCAGTCCAGGTGTAGAGGCACTTAGCAGTAAGCTCTCTCCCCATGGCTTTGGCCCTTCCTAGTGCTCCCCTTAAGAGCCTACTGAGGTCACATGACACCACTTGTGAGTCAAGAGTCACATGTCATTGCTCTCCAACCAGGCATGGAAACCCTGTGGGGCAGGGTGAGCTTCAGGATTGTTCTGACATTTTATTTAGACAATAATCATTTCATTGATAACTTGTATGAAGCATTATGTGAGGTGCTATTGGGAGATTAAAAATGAAAAGGTATGGTTATTTTTCAAAGGGATTTTGTAAGCCTTGGGCCCAGAGATTTTGCAAATACAAAGATCAGTGCTATGTGTCCACTCTGGTTGGATGTGGATGACTTGATCTGGCAGGGCTTGCTGGAAAGGGACATTCTTACTTGTAAGGACAGAGGGGAAGCTCTATGCACATGGGGTTCATGTATTTAGAAAGTTCCCTGTCCACTCTCCCTACTGTGTGTGTGTGTGTGTGTGTGTGTGTGTGTGTGCACACATGTGAGCATGTGCATGTATGCTGTAGGTACCATGTCTTTGTTCATGTGTGTAATTTTCATTATGTTCATGTAATAGCATGCTTGTGGAGGTCAGAAGACAACTTCAGTGTCAACCCCTGCTTCCCTACTTTGATACAGGGTCTCTTTGATGTTCTCACTGTGTATGCTAGGCTAGCTTGCTCATGAACTCCTGGACATTCTTCTGCCTCCCATTTCATCATTGTGTTTACATTCAAGTCTTCAGCCTACCATCTTGAATCTGTAATTATGTTGGAACAAGAGGCTCCACATGTTCATGTGTAATAGTCCTATCATAAATTCTTCAGTTGTTTCTGGGAGGGGGAATGTGTTTATAGCATGACTTGCTTTGAATCAGATTAGAGGGACATCAAAGGATTGGGTTGAGTGAGCCAGGGAACCCAAGTGTAAGAAGTAATGGAAAGAGAAAGGATCAGTTGAGAAAAGACGGTTTATTGAATGTACTGTGAGATTCAAGGCATTGCCAAAGTGTGACTGATACTTATTTTTCATGCATTTGCACATAATTCATGTCAGTCTAGGTTATCCCAAGAGACTAATGCAGAGAGAAGAGGTCTAAGGATGCCATTTCTCTTCTGCCCATCACTGATGAACCCTGACACACCGCTCATGTCCGTCTTTGGAACCAGGTTTGGAAAAGCCTTTCCTAGAGGAACATTTATGTCAAATATCCTGCAAAGTACCCACCACTACTGGCTTTTCACTTGGGTGAGTTGGGAGACCAAGATTCACTACATTGCATTTATAAGGTGTAAGGATCGAATGACACCAAAATCACATCTTTTCAGGATGTCTCATTGAGATTGAAATTCATCCGATTAAATTCCAAGTAATCTGACTTCCCCAAAGTCCCCCGCAAGTTCACTCTCAGGTTAGCCTGTGATCACAGTTAATGTTCTGAGGCCAGGTCGAGAGAAGAGAGGGTCATGCCGAGACTCTAGCTTGCATGATTGTTTTGAGTTAAGCAAACAAGTGAGTAAATTCATTATCCCGGGCTACAATTTGGGGAGCTGTGTTGAGTGGCTTACTCCAGGCACTGAAGGCCACAAAGACCCTGATGTCACCTCTTGGTCCTTGGGCAAGCTCCCTGGCTGCCAGCTCTTCTCTTTCTTCCTTCCTTGAACCCACTGTGGCAGTGTGATGATCAGCTATGAATTGCATGGTGTTCTTGGAGATCAACTCACTGTGTAAGCCCCAGGCATTTTCATGAACTCTGCCAAACCCTTGAGAGGATTTCATGGAACCCAGCTAGCTTTTCAAAAGTTGAAAATGTTAATGGAATCCAATTTCCTAGCTCTGGCTTAAAAACAAACAAACAAACAAAAACAAACAAACAGAAACAAAAACAAACATTGCCTTGATTCTTTTTGTCTACTCCATTCTCTTCCTCCTGTGCGTTCTCCTCCTGATAATCCAGCTCACATCTTGGTGATCTCAAATTTAGTCTGAAATGTGGTGGTCGTTCATGGGTATCATAGACCATTATTCTACAAGAGGAGAGTGAGGCTTAGTGACGGAAGCGATTAAAACTCTTTGATGTAGATTTTTTTTTTTTCATGGCATGAAGTCCTTCCGTGGTCAGTGTTAAATTTGTCCTCTGCCTTCGGGAAATTACTCGGCAGTTTAAGTGGATTTCTGTAAGTAGCAAGAAAGCATAAACTGGTAGGGCTCTTAAATTAACCAGGCCGTTTTCTTATCACACTTTATAGTCAGCCATAATTAAACCCACAGCAAATGCCAGGAAGGGTTCACATGATAAAACCTTCCCAAGTCCTTAGGGGTCAGGTTATAGAGGGCCATCTTTATGGTCAGGTGGGTCATTAACTCAGAAAGCATCCAAGCAGTGGCATGAATCGCCTCTCTGTGACTAACTTGGTGAACCAGGCATCTCACAGGGAGCTGCTATGTGCTTGTTAGATGCTTAAAGAAGAAACTTGCTGTTTCCTTTTAGACTCATTATGCCTACAGCAGAGATTCGTGAGGATCGACCGCATGTCAGAAGTGAGCTAGCATTAATTGCAACTGTGCATCGTATTGATGAAGTAAGGGGAATGGGCCTCAAGGAAAAAAAAATGCAAATTTTGAATAGGAGCCATGTAAGCATGAGATTCACCCTAGTGTGTTGCTGAGGCACGGCAGACATCTTGGAGATTTTCATGACAAAAATAGTTTCCAACCATCACCTCTTTTTACTTGGGTTACAGATTCTGTGGCTTCAGGTTGCTCCAGTGTCACACTAGTCTAGAGATACAAAGCTCTCTGGGCTGCTCTTCAAGACCATCTGCACAGACTCTACCCCCTCTCTGGCTGCTTATTCATTAGCTTTCTATCATGCCTGGACATGGTGGTGAAAGGGTGGGGGGGGCGGGAGGGGGCATGGTAGTGTTATGTTGCTGTTCTTTACTTAGCACTTATTTCTCTGCTTTTGTGTGGTATACGTTTCCTTTCCTGGGATGCATGCTCTTTGACTTAAGGACCCACAATGTCATCTATGTCATATCCCACCCACCCCCATCCCTCTTTGTACATACTAGGTAAGTACTTAGTTAGCTAAGTACTTGGAAGCTCAGAATTGTGGGTGCTGCTGCTCATCCATGCTAAGCGTTTCCATGGAGGAATTCTTTCTGGCATTTCTCAGGAAAATTTTATGATTTTCGAAATCAGTCCCCACCCCCAGTAATCAGAAAAATTAAAAAAAAAAACTAATACTTTTCTTGAAATTAATTTGATACATGTAAGCTATTGTTAGTTCTGAGGAGTCGTCTGATGCTAAGCAGAAAATACCAGTTCCCTGTCAAAGGTAAAGATCAGTGTTTCTGTCCCTGGAAGGGAAGGGACTGGGAGACATGACTGCCATCTAAGCAGACATCCTTGATGTGGCAGTTGCTCTGTTACTGGTGTGTTAGTGGTCCTGTATGTCTCTAGTGGCAAACCTGAAGTACACATGAAGAAGCTGATGTGTGTAGTGTAATTTGTACTCTAAGAAATAACATGTTTTGAAAGCAAAATGAACCTTTAAATTGCCTATTTGGACACATGATTTTGTTAGAGCTTGTCAGAAGAGCTAAATGCTTCCTTATTACTACTCAAGAATGTTTGGTGCCCTTGTCTAATGATGAGCCGTTTCTAAAGTATTGTGAAATCACTGCTACATTTAGCTAGCCAGCTAACCTCCCCTCCCCTCCCCTCCCCTCCCCTCCCCTCCCCTTCCCTTCCCTTCCCTTCCCTTCTGGACTTTACCAACTGAGCTACCACACCAGCCCAAGAGAAATCTTCCTATGATGGAGGAAGGAAAAGCTTTAAGTTACTTCAAGACATGGGCTTGGCAGCCGAGGATCTCCCAGATGCCTCTTGCATTAGTTAACGTAATCCCAAAGCTAAGCTACATTCAAGGGGTGGAAAACAACACCCCTGTGTCCCACTGGAATGGCATGTGTGTACAGGGAAGGGAAGAGACGACTAACATGAATCTTCTTACTGCATCTATTTCACTTTTACCCTCTCAAGAATCCAAAAAGTCTTCTCTGCTCTTTCTGTGTCTGTAGAGAGAGCAAGGTTCAAGATGCCATCTTCACCACCTGAGTGCCTACACTGTGCTCTGGTCCTCTCCGTGCCTTGAGGCTCTCGTTTTCTGTGAGACAGCCTTACTAGAGAAGACAGACTGCACCCAGAGAGTACTTCATGACGACAAGCCTTAGGTTGTTCTGAGCTCTGCTTCTGTCGTAAATGTCCTACTGGACAAAGCCATTCCTGTGGCTTCCTGGAGGAGAGAGCTACCGAAGTGGGAGGAAGTGTTGATTACGAAGAAACTGAAATTCTTCTGTGGCTATTAAAATCCAGTTTCACGAATGTGGATGAGTGAATGGCAGCTCTGCGACTGATTTATTCATCTACAGACCCAATTTTAAAAATAGGAGCTGTCTTTGGAGGGGCCTAGATTCATGTTCATTCCAATGTGTACCGCTTACCTCATAGTCTCTGACCTATCTGACCTGGTTCATGAACTCAGGAGTTGCCCATGGAGCCCTAGGGGGCCCTTCCTTTGACTTGGAGCTCTTACCATCAGCTTATTCCCTGAAAGAAAGCAACAGCTTAGTTCTTCTAGAGATGTATTCTTTCCAGCCCTTTCTCTCTGTTCAAACTTCCTTTATTTGAGATTTTTTGGAACAACCTGGATGTCTGGAAGTTCCATAGCAGTTTAACCATGACCAGCTTTATTATTATTCCCTTCCCTGTGGTAGCTCAGTTCTTCCAACCAGGGGATTAACTTACATGTGTGCTCATGTATGTGCCTCTTAAATCTTAGATAATGTACATGTGTACTTGTACACACATATATGCATTTATATTTCTGAGTTGATTTAAAATTTTATATCTTTTTGAGTAGATTCTGTTTCATTGAGGTCCACCGATTCCTTATAGAAAATAGCCCCATTTAACTTTACATTAAACACATTAGCCCAAATTAGCTTTATATCAAATACATGCACAAATCTAGAACTTTTCTCTTTGACCTTGAATTGCTTTCTGCAGAATGACTGGCTTCATTTATGTATCTGAGCTTTGTCTGCACTGGGGCCTCTTTTCTGCATTGAACTTTGGCTCTTATAGACTGGATCAAGAGCTAATTGACGGTATGGATTTGTTTACTGGGACATAAAATCGCAAGGACGGATTGGCATCACCCACCGCATCTTAGTTGTAATGAAAATTGTAAGCGCGCTGGGTGTTTGGTTCCTGGACTCTCTTTGACTTTCAAACGATGTTTTCGAAAGCTTACGCAATGGGAACACATCACAAATGGAGGAAATGGTTCAAGGCTTAGAGCTGGGCAGTCGCGGTGACATTAGGCAGGAGCATGTAGATGAGCCTTCGTTTTCTTTTATCTTGGCCAGCGAAATCCTTTTAGGAGAAACTTTGAGTGTTGCTGGCCTGGAACACGTAGCTGCTTGTAGGGGAAGATGAGATCATGTTTTTCTATCACTGAGGAAACTTAATTATTAGAAATTCCAGACTTTCTAGGGGACTCTGACTCATGTTTTCAGAGCACATTTTATCCAGCAAGGCGTGACAGTCCCAGCACCATCTCGCTCTCTCAGCCGAGGCGCTCAGTGCAACGCGATGCTTACAAGTGCATGTTTTTCTTACCCTGGGGTTCTCTGTGAGTCCTCGCCTTATTTCTTTTACCTCTCGCCTGCATCTTCAATCCCTGAACCTCACAGATGGAGGCAGAAAGTACACTTTAGTACTCTACACTCCCTCAAGAGGTGGGTGTGAGAACATAGTCACCCTCACCAGGCAAGGGTGATTTTAAGTGATTTTAAGTTCTGCTGCATGATTTTTGACTGGTCTTGTTATTCGTGATACAAAAAGTCCCGGTGTGCTTTGGGAGCACTCTGGATACTGACGAATTTCTCTGAGTGGTCACAGCCGTTTGTTTCTCCATTCATTGCTTTAATAGGTAAGTGCCCAGTATCTTCTACATTTCTGGCACTGCTTAGGCAATATCCCAGTGAAACATAATCTCAATCCTCATGAAGGTACCAGACTAGGAACGGACTATCAACACAATAAACACATATAATGTATATTGTCCTTTTATATACTCTGTAATATAATTTTAGGACCAATAAGGAGTTGATAAAAGTGAGTGGAATAAGGAATATCAGAAACATGGGTTGGCATTTTGGCCGATGGTGGGAAGAGGGCTCACTGAGATATATGGCTTAGGGCAAGCCTTGTGGCACTCTAGGGGAAGCGTGTTTTAGGAAAGAACACAGCGAGGGTGAATGTCCTTACATGGCAGCTGCTTGTTGTGAAAGAGGAAAACATGAGTGAAAAGGATGGGAATCACAAAAGGTGAGGTCCGAAACAACAAGATGACGGATTATTGAGGGCCTAAAAAGGCATTGTAGACTCTGGGTTTTACACTGAATGAGGCGGGAAATGGTTGGAGGGTTGTATGGAGCAGTGTTCTGATTTAGATTTGGAAGGTACCACCCTGGATGCTGGGTAGAGGTTGGATTCGGGAGCTAAAGGTCAAAGTGCATAGACCTGGTCAGAACTGACTACAGTAGAAAGGCAGTGATGGGCTGGAGAGATGCTTTGACATTAAAGGCTCAGGCTCCCAACTGAGAGGAAGGCTCTGTTGTCTCACAGCAGGGGTAGGGAAAGTAGATGCTGGGAATGAAAGAACATTCAAGGTGACTCCCTGGAAGTTGGCTAGGGTAGCAGAAAGAAGGATGAAGATGCCACTAACATCTAGGGAGGCTGTGGGACTAGTGACTGCAAGGGGCTTATCTGGACCAATGTTTGGCTATTGGAAATATGGTACAGGTTTTGGGGTGCCTGTGGGTCAAGGAGAATGGAATGTGATAGAGACAACTCTTCCATAGTAGCAATGACTGTTTGCTTCCCAGATCACACTCTGAGCCTCAGCACTTTTGTTTGAAGTTGATATCTATGTGTTTCAGGCTCTTGACTTCATAGAGGCCTCATGCTACCCCAGATTTCCCAAATCCCCAGTGGCTCTGCGGACTCTGGGATACTGGCTCTGTCCTCATCATGCCCTCTCATTCATTATGGACCTCATTCCTGGTGCGAAGTCTCCCTGTCCCAGCTTCTGGGACTGTTTACAGCAACCTCGCTTCTAGGTAGATTGTCCACACCATATCCTGGCCTCTCAGTTCCTAGACCTGTTCATTTTTAGCATCGTTCTTACTCCGAATTGTGCTGGACAGCTACCCACTTATATGACCATATGCTTTCTACACCCAAACAATATTTGAAAAATCCAGTGATTGGAAATAATAACACTCATGCCCTTACCAAATGTGCTGATTCTTCCAGCCTAATCAAAGGAACACCATCTAGAATCATTTATTGGCATATTGAGTTCCTTGACTTCTCACTATTTAGTAGGTAACCAGTCTTCATGCAGTTTTTGGTTGTTCTTCCTTGGGTTCCTTGCTCAGAGTTATTGTCTTCCCATTTTTTTGCCATCTTATCATTTCTTCAGGCTTGTGACTTAAATGACATTGACGTCACTGTACCATCATGACCTATGATTGGACTCTACTGCAGATCCACTGGTCACTGTGTCTGGGGTAGGTACCTGGACAGCAGGACTTTTCCATGGCATTCTCAGCTATCTCTAGCCTCTAGTCACCACTGGGAATCCCCGCTGATGGACTCAGCTGTACACCTTGTTCTGCTTGTAACTGAGCTGTCTGAGTACTTGAAGGATGCCACAGTTGAGCAGAATGGATTTCTTTTAAATGCTTGCTCCCAGGTGTTCCTAGAATTTTTAGCACTTATCTCTGTAATCTACCTTCTCCCTCTGAGATAACGATGCTGTACTTCTCTCTTCTCAAGTTTTCCTCCATCTCCCATGTACATTCAGTTGGTGGCTTTAATATTACTGAGAAACTTAGAAACCATCACATGGGGGTACTATCATTTGCATCTTCAATGTCCACCAGTACTCAGGTCTATGTAGCAAAGGCTTGTTCTCCAGTAGGGTACTATAGGGAGGTGATAGAGTCTTTAAGAAGTGGGACCTAGTATGAGACCAGGTCATCGGAGGCATGGTATCTAAGGAGATCATGGAACCCTTCTCTTTTCTTCTCTCCTTTGCTTGCTACCCATGAAGAGAGTGATTTTGCTTAGCCATACAATCTTGCTATGATGTGCTGCCTGGTCAAAGGTTTAAGAGCAAGGGAGACAGGGACCATGGATTTCTGTAAGACTGTAAAACCATGAGCTGATTGGATATTTTTTTTTATTAAGTCGATTATGGCAGGGGTTTGTTACAATAATGGAATGCTATCTAACATGCATGGTCTCCCTCTTTTATCTGTTTCTCTTCCATGTGTTGGCTGTGACCCATTTAGCTCATGCTTCTCCCAATTCGTATTTACATGTCCCTTGTAGTCTTGCTTCTTGTCTTTCTCCCATGGGACTGTGAACTCCGTGGGTAAGGACCAGGTTTGTTTATTAATGTAAAAAACATTTAGCCCGGGACCACCTGAATACTACTGAGGTGAGAGGAAGCACTCCAATATTTGTTGCCTGAAATATTTAAGCTATATCTTGATTCTGTGAGTAACTACAACCCACGCAAAGAGGCAAACACTGTCTGCCAGACATCAGACACACTTTCTAGTGGACTTTGGTGCAGGTTTTCCTCTGAAGTGTACAGGGTTTAGGCCTGTATCTGCACGGGCTTGTATTTCTTCATCAGGTTCTGATAGAGATGGGGCCGTCCCCAGGAAGGAGCCGCTGTGGAAAGAGGCCAGCCTCACAAAGCACAGAACTGGATTGTTCTCAACTGTGCATTTGATACTTTCATTTCAGAAACCTCTTATTAAGAGCACTTTGCTAAAAATAAAGTTTCTAAGATACTGGGAGACATTAAGGAAAAAGTGCCGATGAGGACTTACATTAGGCTTGTCACTGTATCATCACAGGCACTTTGACAAAGGTACCATTTAAGCAAGAAACAGGAGAAAGAGAAACAGAGATAACTTCTTCTGTGTTAAATTCCCAGACGATTCATGCAACGATCAATTCCAAAGAGAGTGTTTCTCTTGTGTGAATTGGCCAACTGGTCTGGGACCAGATGTGGGCTTGCTACGCATGTACCATTTCTGGTTTTTAGTTCTACCGCTTCATGGGAAGTGTGGTCAGTTTTCAATGGGTAGAGTAAGGAGAGATTTTTGTGGGTGCACTAAGCATTGGGGGAAGAGTTATTGCTGCCATTTGGGAAGACTTCCCCAAAGATCTGTGTATGAAAAACTTGATCACTAGCATTTTGGTATGGTTGGAAGGTGGGAGAGTTGTTAAGAGGTGGGGCTAATGGGAGGAAGTTAGGTCATTGAGGGAATGCCCTTGAAGAGGATATAGGGACCTTGGCCCTTTTTTGCTTCTCTTTACTTCTTGGTCACCATAAAATGAGCAGTCCTCCTGGGCCATATGTTCTCACTATGAGGTACTGTTTAACTACAAGCCCAAGGTGATAGGACCAGCAATCATTGACTAAAAACTGAAATGTAGAGTTAACAATAACCTACCACCCTGGAAGCTGAATATCTCAGGTTATTTCGTCACAAAGATGTAAAGTTGACAACTATAGTCATAAACTCAGCAGGTCTGTCTCTCTAGTTCCAAATCTAGTCAGTGTCCATACATGGGTGATAGTGTGGCATCCCTTGTAAGGACAGCACCCATCTTGGTTTGCCTGGGACTCATGGGTTTCTCAGGATATGAGAGGGAATTCTGGGAACTCGTGCATGGTTGGTTAATTGGAGCACTGATACTTGTTTGAACATGGCTTTTTTTTTCTCTTCATGTTAAAATATTCATTCTTTAGTTCTGTCTACAAAAAAGAGAGTCATGGACCTAGGTTATATCTTCTCATCTAAATGAAAAAAAAAGAAGTAACAAGGAAGACATGATTGAGCCTATGTGTGGCAGAGGAGGAGGTTTATTGTAGATAAAAGGGAGAGCACATCTAGAGGCATCTGGAAGGTTCTAGAGTGAACATGGGCAGACTGAACTGGGCCATGTGAGGAGAGGAGCCACTGATCAGGTAGATGGCCTGGGACAAGAGACTGGCATAGTCAAAATGGCTGAGTTATATAGGGGCTGGAGGAGCTAGAGGAAGGGGATGCCTAGACCCTGCACTGGAGAGTTCAGGGTAGGGGGTAGGGGTATGCCAGCCAGGAGGACCCTGTAACAGGTAAGGATTAAGGGGTGCTGGGGGAACCTGGCAGCCAGAGCTCACTTTGATATGTTAATAGGCATCTCAGCCATTTGTCCTGGATTTGAGACCTAACGTCATCTGTCTAACATTATTCCATGCCCCTCTGCATGGAAATGAGTTATAGATGATCTGTCTCCAGAGCAGTGTTAGATGGCTCACCATGAGAAACACCAGAAGTTAATACTATCTGTTGTCCTGTTAGAACCACTCAGGTCCTTCCTTACCAGGAAGATTATTGCAATTTTATTGGCTCTACATCATTGTCACCTATACCTCCCCTCTTCCAGTTCAGACTTAATGTATCAACCCAGGATAGTTTGCCATTGACCATGCAACTCATAGGGAAATTGCTTCTCTCTCTCTCTCTCTCTCTCTCTCTCTCTCTCTCTCTCTCTCTCTCTCTGCCATTTTCACCTTTCTAAACCATGGAGTTGAAATTTCCTACATTCAAATGATGTCAGTCTATAATATCTGGAGCTCCCAGGTTCTTCTCTGTAAGAACAGATAAGAAGTATAGTGAGATATTCTCACACAACTATTTTTAAACTCTGTATTATAAAATTAGGCTGTTCGGTGGCTGCCTACTCATCCCTGTGTTCTTGCTTGCTGCTTTCAATGCTAGGCAGAGCTGACAAACCACATAGAAAATGCACCATTTGAATCATGCAGTAATGAGAGTAGATGGGGATGACTTTTCCAGACAGTTCTGAAGTATTTCTAGAAACTTCTTCCCACTAGGTCCCACTCCTTAGGGACCCCATAATCTCCTAGTAGCACCTTGGGCCAGTGGCCAAGCCTTTTGTGAGACATTTCCCATTTAAGCTTCAGCTTTAGCTAGTATGGTCCAAACTACAGCAATAGTTGAGATGAAATCTATTTGTAGTTCTAAAATTGTGGGTTGAAATAATTCAGAGTACTTTCCATTAGCATAGAGCCTACAACCGTCCTTGTAAAAGGAATATGATTGTTCCAACTATTTTAAGATTAATGGCTAATAATACTCATTGAAAATAATATCTAATAACTTCAAAAAATTATTAAAAATAAAAATATCTTTCCAAGGCATAAAATGTACAAATATCTTGTCTCCACAGTCAGACTTCTTCCCAGTTTAAAAAGCAAGAAGAAATATGGGACAAGAAAGACTGTTGCTTTTAATCAGAATCAATTGGCACAAGATCTGTCTGTTTCATTTTGAATTTAAAAATAAGATAAATGATGACTCTGATTTTTCTACCACAGCTCACCTTGTTGCCTTTAGGTGGGTCACAAGCTGAGCAGTGGGGCCAGGGCGGGGGGACATCGCAAGCATTAGATTCACTCAAAGTGAGGCATGAATTATCTTGACACAATATAGCTCAACATTGGTAGTTAATAGCTGGCCTGTTCAAGTTTGTGTCAACATGAAAGGGCTTTTTATCTTGTCTCTGTTTTTATTTAATGTAACACCACAGTGGGACCCTGTAGGGTTAATTACAATGTAATGAATGGATGGATGTTCTTCACATAACCTAGAGCTATTTCCAAGCATAATTCACTCTCCAAGGCCACTAAGTTGACTGGTCATCCACTAGCCAGTACAAATGCCAATACTTGGAGGAATTCAATGCCTTTGCTCAATGACCATGAACACAGCATTTTCACTCAGTGTGTCCAGAGCTCTGGGTGAAGCACCGTGGATAGCCTGTCGAAGCATGGTCTTCTTTATTGCTCTCTTTGATTTGAAACTTTAATTGGAAAAGCGAAGTGCTCACTTATTCAAAAAAACGCCATAAAGAACCAGACCACTAAAGACAATTTGTGAACATTTGCCAAACTTTGGCCAGCTCTCCAAACATTCTCTACCATGATGTACAGTATCACCACAATCCCCAAAGCAAGTAAGTACTGATCATCATAGATGCAATCATGGGCCAAAATAAATCTTTCCTGCTTTAATGGTATGTATGTACATATTTTTTCTTTTTTCTTTTGGTTTTTTCAAGACAGGGTTTCTCTGTGTAGTTTTGGTGCCTGTCCTGGATCTCACTCTGTAGACCAGGCTGGCCTCGAACTCACAGAGATCTGCCTAGCTCTGCCTCCCGAGTGCTGGGATTAAAGGCATGTGCCACCACTGCCTGTCCATATTTTTTCATAGTTGTAGAAAGCTGAGTAATATAATACAACTATTATTCTGATCTATTGGTAGTAAATGGTGCTGACATAAGGATACGTGTGTGTGTGTGTGTGTGCCACATAACACAGAAGCACTTATTTCAGCCTTCGTAGGTCATCTAATCTCTCTTGCCTCAACTTGCTGTTGTATCCTAGTAACAATAGCTAATCCAAAGGGTCTAGTTATGTTATGATTAAAGTTCATTCATAAAACCTGGTCACAACTAGGTTTGGTCCCTTGGCACCTTTGCCAACCTTTGCTCCGGAAGAGGTCATAGATGTTGAGCTTCATCTGATGAGAGTACAGAAGCAGGAAATGGTGCCATAGATACCTGATGTCATCCAGTGGAGAACTGTCATGAGCTCTGTCTGCTGTGATCATGGAAGCAGAGAGTGGTGTCATGGATACCAAGTGTCATCCAGTGGAGAGCTGTGATTATAACTTTCATGATTGGTCAGTGGCATGACCTAGATAGAAGAGAGGCTTAGTTAAGAGTCCACCCGTTGCTGTCTACACAAATGATTGCAGCCCATAGCCCTTACACAAAATTTGAAAATCCTAGAAGCTCTGAAAATCCAGTTTATAATTTGGTCAGAGTACTTCTGAGCTAATGTGGTCTCCTTTGGCAGCAGAACCTGGCTTGAGGGTGTGTAAGTCTCCATGGAATCCTCACTTGTTCTGCTTAATGGGAGAGTTGCTATATCTTGCTATTTGATGGGATGCTAAACATTGTGTGTTCTTTACTGAGAGGTATGTGTACCAAGTTAAAATGAAATCTCCACATTTCTCCACTCCCAAACCCTATGACAGAAATTTCTGACTCCCTAAGCCCTATGACAGAAATTTTTGATGAGGGACCAAAGCTATCTAAACCCAAACTCTTGTGTGTGTGTGTGTGTGTGTGTGTGTGTGTGTGTGTAAGAACATCTAGAGATGTGTGTCTGAATGACAGCGATGAATTAGTCTAATTAAGCAACCTGACTAGTGACTAGTTACAATGGGGGAATCAGCTTAATCAGCTGTGTTAATGAAGAGTTAAGCTTCAGTTGTGAAACCCAGGTAAAGTCAGGAAAATCAACATTAATCTTTTTCCATAATGACTTTCTCTCTGGGCCTTTAGTGTGAGTGTATTTTGTATTGTTGATGGCATGTCCATCCATATGAAATGGTGCAAATCTCTTTCTGATCAATAATTGGCTTCTATAAACCTGGTTACCTCTGCAAGTGCATCCAGGTGTGGTATATTGCAGTGAATGTCAAGGGCATGCATGAGACACTGGGTCTAATTAGCTCTCAGGGCTCATTAGAGCCAGAAGTTAGAAGAATTGGACCCTAGTCTTGTCTTTCCATTGTCTAACCATGTCCTGAGCTTGTTTGCTTCTCATCCCTAAAATGGGGCCACTAACCAGCATGTTTCCCTTTGGTTTTCACACCTCATTCCTTTTATTTACAACTATTCCAGCATCTTCTATTTTACCACTCTTTCTACTAGACCATACTTTCCTTAAGAGTGAGAAGAAGGGTTGTATTCACTTTGTGTGTTCAGTCTTTAGCTGAGGATTCAATACGTATGTTGATAGATGAGCTGAATGAATGCCTGTAGATCCAAAGACTCCCAAAGAAACTTAAAGGGACTCAGAGATCATCTTAAAGCTTTGTCTTTTGTGATGAGGAAACTGATGTGGAGGAAAGTTTGTTCTATACTGACATTGTTTTATCACTCCTACAGCATCTCTATGAATATGGTACATCATCATAGATCTCAAAAATAAGGCCAATGACTTTCAGTCAGACAACAAACAAGGCTACTTATATTCAAGTGCTGTTACAGTTGGGGGAATTTCCTTCAGAATTCATGTGTTGCCAATGTTACAGAGTTCTGAGTTGGGGTCTTTAAGGGACAATTATGCTGGGAGAGCACCACCCCTACCAATGAGTTGAAGACCCCCAGAAAACAGCTTCATCTAGTGCAGTTGTTCTCAACCTTCCTAATGCTGCAGCCCTGTAATACAGTTCATGTTGTGGTGACCCCCAACCATAACATTATTTTGTTGCTACTTCATAACTGTAATTTTGCTGTTTTGAATCATATTGTAAATATCTGATATGCAGGATATTTAATATGTGACCCCCCCCAGGGGCCGTGACCCACAAGTTGAGAACCACAGATATAGGCCTTGGCTCTCTCAACAGTTTTTGCCTTCCCTCACATGAGGACACAAACTCCCTGCCTTCTCTACCTCTCTGGAGGGTGCGGCTGCCATAGGACAATGGAATCTGCCAACACTTTGTACTTGGACCTTCTGGCATCCAAACTGTGAGAAATAAATATTTGCTCTTTGTAAATTACCTAACAGCCAAAACAGACTAAGACCAATGTACTTATCAAAAATACTGAGACCAATGTTTAGTTTAATTACCTATGTACTTTTAACCCATAGTACTAAATGATAAGAAAATATGCTTAAATATAGGTGTATGGAGGTTAAGTTGTATTGTTGATTTTTAATCACAAAGGAGTATGAAGGCTGTATGGCTTGCACATTAAATTGTGGGTGGTCTTGACCAAGTATTCCTTCATGCTGACTAGCCTGTCCATCTTGGTTTCTTTTTCCGAGTCTTACTATTATGCATGGGATAAGTTGTTTTATGAGACAACAACCAGGATCTCTTAAGGAAGAACAGACTTCCTCACCCCTTCTTCCTGTCCATGTCTGATTTGCTTTTATGATACTTAGGTTTCTAAAAATGGTAGCGTAGCTTATGTACAGTGAGAGAGCAGAGTCCTGAAGTATATAGTTCAGTGAGTTTTGCTCAATGCACACTCTGGCTCCCTTTGCCAGTTCTGAATGGTTGCCAGTTCTGAATGGTACAGATTACTTTTGCCAATTTTTGAACTTTATACAAATAGTCATGTATTATGAATTTGTTGGTCTCTGGTTTTCATAAGCTTGTTGTTGAATTCTCAACTTATTATGTATTCAAGCCCTCTGTTCATTTTTACTGTTAAGTCGTATTCTACTATGAACAAAGTGCTGATCTGTTCTCTTGTTGATTGACCTTTTGGTTATTTTAATAGTTATCTATTATGGATGAAGTTGCCATTATTATTATAGATGTTTTGTGTAGGAAGATGGGTTAATTTTACTTGAATAAATATCTAGAAATGCAATTGCTGGGTCATGGGGTAAATTTATGTTTAACATTGTTAGAAATTATCAGTTAGTCCTGTGTTGAAAACTTTTATTTTATATTTTAATATAATATTTTATTCTTGAGAATTCCATGCAATGTATTTTGATCCCATTCACTCCCACTCTCCTCCAGCTCCTCACAGATCCACCCTTGCCTCCCCACCCTTTCTCCTCCTCCATTTAAAAATTACTCACTAAATTCAATTTGTGTTACCCATATACTCATGGGTGTAGTGTGGAGGCCCACAAAGGTTTCCTAGTGAGAGCTGAGCTTGCTTTATCCAGCAGAGCTGCATTAGAGGATTGCCTGACTATGTGCATGGTTTCTAGGTGATTGGCTGTGCTAGCGGGAGGTCTTTTGCTCCATCCATTGGCATTCCTTATAAATAGCTCTTTAGTAGAGACAGAGGCGGCTGGTGAATAAGGATCCAGGCCCTCATGAGGCTATCCTGTGTTTCTGTTTCTCTCCCCTCTATCCTTCTATCTAAATCTCTTATCCTTCACTCCTCAAGAGTACCCTGTCATAAAATGTGGGAGCTGGTCTCCAGGCTGGCCTTGCACAATGTAGGATCATCCACAGGCATGTGGTCAACCTACCAGGGGTCACATCCTTAAAGAAACCTGACTCTCCTTCTCATGAAAGCTATTAACTTTCTATAGCTCTTCAGGAGTGATGGAAAGCATAAGCATTATTATTATTTTTTTTCCGGAGCTGAGGACCGAACCCAGGGCCTTGTGCTTGCTAGGCAAGCACTCTACCACTGAGCTAAATCCCCAACCCCCAGCATTATTTTTTAAAAATTTTAAAAGTTTATTTATGTGTGTGGTGGGCTGGTGTGTCACAGAAGGCTTTTCGAAGTCAATGGACAGCTAGTGGGAGTTGGTTCTCTCCGTTCACTATGTGAGTTCTAAACGATTGAACTTGAGTCCTCAGGCTTGGCTTCATCTTTACTCACTGAGCCTCCACTTCGTTGGTCTCAGCCCCCATCACCTCCTTTCTTTACACCCTGTGGTCAATCTTATTAAGAGTTAGTCACTTTTACCATTTATAAGGAAAGAACCTTTGGTATTGTCAATTTTCTTTGGTCACCAAGTTTTCCCTTCAGCTTACCATGGGTTTAAAGTAGGTATTGATTGCCATTTTCTTATTTATGCCCACTCCTCCCCCCGCCCCATTGTAGAATATTATTTTAAGGTGTGTTACTTTTGTTTAGGTTGCATTTGTTTAACTCTGTGAAGCTGTGTTACTGTGTCTGTGTAAAACACCTCATGGTCTAATAAAGAACTGAACGGCCAATAGCAAGGCAGGAGAAAGGATGGGAGGGGCTGGCAGGCAGAGAGTAAACATAGAGGGAGAAATCTGGGAGGAGAGATCCAGGAGCCACAGAAGGAGCAGGACTTCAGGGGTCAGCCACCCAGCTACACAGTAAACCATGGACTAAGACTTACAGAAATAAGAGAATGGGAAAAGCCCAGAGGCAAAAGGTACATGGTGTAAGTTAAGGAAAGCTGGCAAGAAAGAAGCCAAGCTAAGGCCGGGCATTCATAATTAAGAATAAGCCTCTGTGTCTTGATGTGGGAGCTGGGTGGTGGGACCCCCAAAAAGAAGAAAAGAGGAAAAAGCCCCCAACAACACCCTCCATGTGTTCTGAGCTAAAACTTCTTTAGGTGCCTCCTCAGCCTCTGCTCCGTCCCTCTGAGCTATTTTGTAGTCTGCCTGGTGATTTCCTCCTGACTCAGCAGCAGTGTTGGGATGCCGTGGCTACTTTCCAGAATCTGTAGAATTCCTAGCCTGAACAAATTCACTTCCAGTTGAAGGTGCTGTTGTCATATGATGTCATCTAGATGATCCTGACTCTGAAGTTCATAGATAGTTGGGTTTCCTATTTGTTCTCTGTTTTATTTGGGATTAATCTTTTGCATATTATGTTTTATCTCTTCTATGAGTGCTTTAGCTATTTGATTGCCCTGGTGTCCTAGTTCTCCTGTGGAATGTTACCAAACATTGTTGACTTATTAGTTAAGGTTCTGGAGGGTCAGCATCGTGAAGCACATCTTCTAGAATTACAACATACCATTAGCGACAAGCGGGCTGTTTTCCCTCAAGACTCTACAAGGAAATCTGAACATGCTTTTCTTAGCTTCTTGATGCTGAGAAATTATTCCTTGGCTCATGCTGCTTTCCATCTTCAGAACTAGTAATGACAGGACCAGTGGTCCTCTCTCCACGGTCATATCTCTGATCTTCCTATCTCCCTCTTTCAGTTGTGCCTGATAAGCTCTGACCCCAGGATTATTAATTTAATCACATTTGCAAAATACACCCCTTTCATGGAAAGAGGCACATTCATAGGTTCTGAAGATGTTAGCCTAGGCACCTTGGGGCAGGGGGTGGAGTTGTTTTATCTTCTATAATCATAGTTTATTAGTAATTGCTCTAGGGATTATAACATGAGCCTACAATTTTTTACAGTTTGGTTTGAGTCAACATTTAACCTCCTATAATGAATGGTCGATTTATGTAGGAATTCCACAACTATACAACATTTTTATATTCTATTAGTCACTAATTATTGTGATATATTTTACTTTCATGGATCCTATCAACTCCCTGATAATTATTAACTTTCTTTTAGTTAATTTTTCTTTAAATAAATTAACAAATCATATTTATATATAGTTGATGCATGCAATATGCTATACACATGATGTTACAAATATATATCACATATAAAATACATTTTACATGTTATAAATAAATATATGTATTTTACCAGCTAGTCACAATTCTTAGTGATCTTTACTCTTTCAGGTAAATCTGAGTTTCTATTTCATACGATTTGCCTGTTGCTTGCGCAATTCCTTTGGTCCTGTTGTGAAAGGGTTTCTAGTAACTAATTTGTCCAGATTTTGTTTGAAAAGGCATTTAGGTTGAAGGATTTAGGATCTATTGATTTTTTTCTACTGTAAAGGCATTTTATTGTGATCTACTTTGCATGACTGGTGAGAAGGCCATGGTCATCCTTTTTTTGCTGTAATTTTGTATGTAGTATCAATATACCCCAATTTTTGTGGGGTGCCATAGTTTGTTTATTTTTGGTTTTCAGGATTTTGAGTGCCATATGCCTGTGTGTGGGTTTTTCTTTGTGTGCATTCTTGGGTTGTAAGGTTTTGGTTGTGTGCATTTGGGATTGGGGGGAAATTTGTCGTTATTTAAATCTCCCCACCTCCCCCCAGCCTCTGCTTACATTCCAGCTTCATGTGTATGAGGCTATTTGGTATCATCCCACATTTCTGTGAGCAGACTTTTAAAGAATTTAATCTGTTTTCCTTCTGGGCTTCAGTTCCCCTAGTTTCCTTTGTTATTTATTTATTTTTTTCAGAATAATCCCCCTTCTCTTTTACAGCTTCTTCTGATCTTCTTCTTAAATCCAGACAAGGAATATTTTACTCCAGAGATTTCATTCTTCAGTCCCAGAAGTTACATTTGTTCATTTACATTTGTTGGGATTTTTCATCTGTTCTAGCATTTCTCTATACTTTCCTTTACATCCTTGAGCATATTTACAAAAATTGCTTTTAACATTCACCTGCTGGTTTTAATAGTAGTGTCACCTCTGGAAAAAACTGTTTATTTATATGTGTGTGTGTTTGTATGTATGTGTATGTACTCTGGATTGTGCATCATGTTTGTTGGTTTTTCATATGTCTAGTAGTTTTGTTTTCTGGGCACTATAGGTCCTACGATGTTTATAATATGAATTACGATGGGATTCTTGTCATTGTTTGTGTTTTGTTTTGTTTTGTTTTTGAGACAGGGTTCTGCCATCCTTCTGCCTCAGTCTTCCAAGTTCTGGGGCTATAGGCAGGTGCCACTACCCCATGAAGGCATTTCTCCGCTCATTTATGAGACTCATTTCAATTCACAGTAGCAGTGCTGTTCAGGTATGACTATTCTGAAGTCGTCTTGTGTACAGCCCACGGTGTCACCATGACAACTCTCCTTTGCTTGGTCAATACTCTATCCCCTTTCATGGTAAAACGTTACAACATTTCCTATGACTCTTTCATGGCAGACTTTAGTTTTTGTTCAAAGACTGATGATGACTCTATGCATATTGCTGAGAATCCTTCATTACTTAATTTCTCTTGGCCTAAATTTTTTTTACAACATCTAATCAAAGTACCCTAATACCCTTTAGTATTATAGTGACCAGTGAGCACCAGTCCCTGGGTTGTCTTTATTGTCACATGCTACATATTGGAAACTGCTTCTAGGCAGGAAGCCAGGGCGGGTCTGGAGTTCACCTCCCATAGCACACGGTCTTCCTCCTTGTGATGTGTGCTGCTTTGCTAAAGGCTGAAAGTAGTTTCTTCAGTTATTTTGTGGATTTAGTGGGTGTTTACTGTGGTAGGACTAAGTATGACACTATGCTATCAGGGTCCAAGCTGGATGTCTCAGCACCATTTTCTAAATTACATTCTGGGCACGGGAGCATGCTACTTCAGTGATTGGTTTATTTTACGTATCAACTTGACTGGGACATGGGGTTTCCAAATTAAACATTGTTTCTGGGAGTGTTATTGAGTGTGTTTCCAGAGGACACAACATTTGAATTCATGGACTGAGGAAGCCAGCTGGTCCTCTTCAACATGTCTGGGTGTCCCCTACTCTCACTAAGGAGAACAGAAAAGCAGAGGGAGAGGGAATTCATTGGGAAGTAGGTTCAGTCTCTGTCCTTGACTATGGCCTTATATTCCCAGCCTTCTCATTTTTAGTACTATAGCATTGGTTTTCCTGGAACCCCAGCTTACAGACTGGGACTCAGCAGTCTTTGTAACTGAAAAGACCAATTCCTTATAGTAAATCCTGCATATATATCATACGTAACTATAACTGTGTGCACATCTACTATGGGTTCTGTTGTTCTGGATAATCTTACTAATACACAAACCCATCTACCAGGTATCAGTGAATGGTGGACCGGCTGTACATGCATTATATATGATCTATCATATATCTATAAACAGATGCTATTAACATGTGTGGTCTGGTGATAGGTCTAGTAATATAATTTCAAAGTAATATTGGCAAATGTAAATGGTAGAAATAGAAAAGGTTATCTGCACTAACTGTACTGTGGTATGAAAATACATTAAGTCAGCATGGTGGTACATGCCTATAATTCTGGTATTTGAGAGACAGGGGCAGGAAGATCACAAGTTTGAAGGCTAGCCTGGTATACACAGAGAGACCTTGTCTCAACCCCCCCCTCTTTTCTTCCCCTCCCTGTAGAATTTGTATTGATGATAAAATAATAGGTGTCTCTGGTGTTACTATGCTTTGTGATCTTCATTTGATCTGATATTGTTTCTTCTGTAGTATTTAATCAGCTACTGTATCTATTATGGTTTAACTGAGAAAATGAACCCCATAGGCTCATGTATTTAAACAACCTGGTTCTCAATTAGTTGCACTGTTTGGGAGGTTATAGAACTTCAGTGAATGGAGCTTTACTGGAGGGAATGGTCACCAGCGGCAGACTTTGGGAGTTTATAGGCTCATCCAACTTGTAGTTCACTCTTGGCATCTGTGTAAGGTTAAGATGTGATCTCATAGGAAGAAGCAAAGTGCTAGAGAGGCCCACAGAAATCCTCAAAGATGCCCCCACAATAGACTGCTGGCAATAGTCGAGAAATGGCTCGATCTGACCTACCCTGGTGATAGGATGGCCAAACACCCTAATTGTCGTGCTAGAAACCCCATCCAGTGACTGAGGGAACTAGATGCAGATATTCACGGTCAGGCCCCGGGTGGAGCTCCGGGAGCCCAATCGGCAAGAAGGAGGAGGGTTTATGTGAGCAAGAGTTGTTGGGACCAGGGATGGATGGAATACAGGGACAAGTGGCCAAACGAATGGAAACAAATGAACTGTGAACCAATGGCTGAGGGGCCCCCAACTGGATCAGGCCCTCTGAATGGGTGAGACAGTTGATTGGATTGATCGGTTTGGGAGGCATCCAGGCAGTTGGACCGGGTCCTGTGCTCAGTGCATGAATTGGCTGTTTGAAACCTGGGGCTTAGTAGAGATGCTTGGCTCAGCCTGGGAGGAGGGACTAGACCTGCCTGGGCTGAGTCCACCAGGTTGATCTCAATCCTCGGAGGAGTCTTTGCCCTGGAAGAGATGGAAATGGGGGGTGGGCCGGGGGGAGGGGAGCGGGGCGGGAGGGGGGAGAACGGGGGAATCTATGGCTGATATGTAAAGTTGAATTATATTGTAAAATAAAATAAAATAAATTCAGAAAAAAAAAAGATGTGATCTCACAGCTTCCCGCTTCTGGGGCCATGCCATCCCCACCATTACGGACATCTAGCCCTCTAGGAACATAAGCTAAAATAAACTCTTCTTCATCACAGCAACAGAAAAGTAGCTAATAAGCCTGGCCAGTAACTCTTTTTATTTCATATATATTGCATTTTTTAATTTTAGAAACTTCATCTCATTCATTCTCACTACTATGGTGTGTTGTTAAAGGACATACAGAATTTTAGTGAAAGTATGGTATTTTTTTCTATCCAAATTTATGAATAACCTGGATCTTAATGTTAATAGTAGTTATTTTGGAGTACAGATGGCATGGAATTCTTCTTTTTCTCTTGTTTTTTCTGCTTTTCCTAGTATTTTTTTTCAATGAGCATGCAAATTGCAGAGGATAAATTGAACTCAAAACATATTAACATTTAAAAGGCATGCAGAGAAAATATAATATTCTTTTCAATATTATGTATGTTTAAAAAGTGAGTTGTCTAATCTTGTATTCATTATATTCCAGTCAAGGTAAAATGATTAAGCCAATGTGTTGAAATGGTAACTTTCTTTAATGATGGAAAACAGAGAAAAGCAGTATGATTAAGCATCATATCAATATTTAGCATAACTGTTTTCTCAATTTTTAAAAGGTTTGATATTCTCTAAATAAATCTATTTCAGATACAAGAAAGTCATTACTTTCTAAAATGACAATTTATACATATAGCGTAACGCTAAATACTTTATGTCTGTGCCTTATGAGTGTAATACAGTTTTTGCAGTGTTAGAATTCACAATAATTATATCCTGTCATTGAGAGGAGATAGTTCTTTGATTATTCCTTATACTTGTCTCTAAGTATCTAATAAGATTATTTAAATGCCAGCATTATGTCATGGGGGTGGGTTATATTCTTGTGAAGAATGTTTTTCTACCTTCAGGGTATTCATTAACCATCATTATATGGCCTTAGGTCATAAACTAGTAATGCCTAACTTTCAAGTTATGAACTGTCATTTTTATTCAATCATTATTTGAAGTAACAGAATCTGCTCTCCTGTACCTGTTTGTCCTTCTGCTCATCTGAAACAATGGCATGACTAGAATAATCCCCCAGAGAGGAGGCAGAACTTTTGGTTCACTAGCAAACTCTGTTTTGAGGGAAGCTACCTAAACATTCTGCAACAGCGGGGCAGATGAGCAGCAAATGAGCCTCTGATAGGATATCAGCCCTGCCGTACTTTCACCAAATGAAGCCATGACAACTGGGGTTCTGCAGGAGCTTTAGAAGGCTCAGGCCGGTGAGTCCTCAGATGCCTGCACTGGCAGAGGAAAGTGTGGGCTCACTCTCGGTCTCCTGTGAGTAACTAGGCACAACTGTCCTTGCTCTGGCTACCTTGCTTAGCAGTGCTCCATGAGTGACAGAGCCACAGCTCCCACACAGCTCAGTATGTGAAAGACTTCTGCCGTCACGCTTAGACCCTTCCCCTACATGCCTGTTACCTCTTCGGTCTCATCACCTGAACAACCCCCTCTTGGGCTCGCTGCCAGGCAGAAAATTCTCTTCATTATCCAGACTACCCACTTTTAAGGACTTCAGTGTTGTTTGGCTAATACCTGTAGAGAGACACATTGCTACAAGAGGACAGTCTGAACTGTTACAAAACAATTTAAAAAACCGGAGTAACTGTCACCCCTTGTCCCCTGCCCTACACAGGAAGAAAAGGAGTGTGAGGAAGAATGCTGTTAGCTCTTCAGGCCTCTTCCATCCAGATGCTTCGTTTCTACATCTGGAATAATACATTTGTTTTTCATTGTGTGAAAGATGCACCCCATCCCCAGCCTGGCCAGTGATTGGTTATACATTGAGTGTGAATTATCCACTATCCCAGGAATGTCAAATATCAGTTTGATGGTGCCATTCATTGTTAGCATTCACTGTAAATGCAGCTGAGAAATTTCCCTGTCACAGGAAATGCTAACAGATACCCTTTTTTTTTCTTGAAGTATTAAAATGAACTATGTTCTGGATTCTCACATTTGAAAGGGGGTGTGTGGAGTCATGTCCATCTATAACCAGGGGCAGAGGGACCTTCATCCATGAATGTAAGTATGAAATACACCAATTATTGTTGTGATCATAAGAACCAGAGATTCTTGGTGTCTTCTTTGGACCCTGCATCCATCTGAAGCACCATTTTGTCACAGTTGGTTCACCAAGAGTGGGACCGGCAATCAGGGATACAGGGTGTGCGTTGGGGGTTCCCGGGGTGGTACAGGCAATCAGGGATGCTGTGAGATTCCTGGGCCTTCAAATCACTTCCCCATCATAATAAACAGTAAAGCAAAGCTGTTTATGATGTGTATTCCTCTCTGCTATTCCAACTGCAAGAGACTTCTAGAACCTCTGTCAATATCAGAACTACATTTGGGCCCTACACTCCCTCCCCCTCGCTGGCCTCATTACCTGAATAACCTTCTCCTGGGTTCATTGCCAAAGAGAAAACACTGTTCATTATTCAGATTGCCTGCTCCCAAGGACTGAAGTGTTTGGCTACTAACTATGGAGAGAAACAGACACATAGCCATAAAAGGACAATGAGAACTTAAAAAAAAAAAAAACTTTAACAATTGGAGTGATTGTCACCCTTTGTCCCCTGGCCTAAATAGAAAAGGAGAGTGAGGCAGAATGTTCCTTAGCTCTTCTCTACTTTATGATCTGTCCCTTCTGCTCTGAGCCACACTGACTACACCCTACTCCCCCACTTCCCCCCTATAGGACTATAGGATCCTAATTAGCCTCATTGCATTGAACCACCCAATTAAAGGACCCCTCCCCCCCCAAGCACTTAGTTAAAACACAAGTCCCACCCAAATATAAAAAGTCAAAGTTTCTGTGGAGAGCCTCTGGTTTTCAGTTTTCAACAGCTGTTTGGTAAACTTGAATTGTCAAACATGGGGGGCGGGCTTTACAGCCTCGCCTGTGGGATCATGCTAAGTCCCCTTGTCCTAGGTTGTTCATCTGCATTGAGAGACATAAAGATGCTCTTGCACAGGAATGTAGATGTGCTTATTTCTGTCTCAGAGGAGAACTGATCTCCATTTCCACTCACATTTTCACTCATGGTTTGTGACTATCCTCAAAAGTTCCAGAAGATGTAAATGTGCTGGGCAGCAGATGGCATAAAGGTGCATCTGCCACGAAAGAGTGGGGTCCTGTAAACCTCCCCTTGCATGTATGGAATTTCATGAGCATCCCTGTGTGAATACAGTCAGATCTGAAGGGGGCACAGGATAAACTTGAATCTCAGCCTTGATCGATTTGTCTTAATTGTGTGCGGGGGTGGGAGGGGGGGGGGGGGGGGGGGGTGTGTGTGTGTGTGTGTGTGTGTGTGTGTGTGTGTGTGTGTGTGTGTGAGCCTTTATTTTCATTCCTCCGTATGAGTGGGTTAAATTTTTCTGAACCTTGAAGATTCTGAGACAGCCATTTGCAATCTGTAATAGATTGCAATTTAGGCTTAGAGCTTAGTTTTTCTGGGCCATACAGGCAGGATTTAGGCTTTCTGAGTCTCCTCCCCTTTCCAAGGAGCTTGACACAGACCCTGCCTTGCAGGAGAGCCATTTGGTAGCACCTGCCACCAGCCTGCATTTGAAAACCATCTTCCTGAACGAGCAGCCAAGTGCTCCTTTAACTGTAGCTGTTGCTGTAGTTTGAGCAGAAAGGATTTCACAGCCATTTTCTCAAACTGCCTTAATCACAGGTCTGTTCATTTTGCCTTAATGTAGCAAATACATCCGACTACTTAATTTTGTTCCTTTTTTATAACATAGCACTTTATATTTAAGCATCCCAGGCTGCTCTTGTGTATTTCCAAAGTTGAAATTGATTTGACTAACCTCCCTGAGTTAATGCTGTGACTTAAAAAAAAATTAAACTGTACTTTCAAATGACTTACTCCATTCAACTCCAAATCTAATAATGGATTTCCATGTCTCCTGTATTTTAAATTTAGATGGAAATTAAATTTGACATGAACCACATTGACTATATAATAGTCAAATATCATTTTAGCAGATTATTGGTTTGAATAGATCATTTTCTCAGGGCTACTGTTTGTAGTTATGTGAGTCACAGTGGGGTCTGCTTATCCTTTCTTATGGATGGATAGATCTTGTTTCTTTTTCTTTTTTTTT
>CABHPP010148761.1:0-14967 GCA_902168425.1 Peromyscus attwateri
TTTTTTTTTTTTTTTTTTTTTTTTTTTTAAGATTTATTTATTTATTATGTATACAGTGTTCTGTCTGCACATATCCCTGCAGGCCAGAAGAGGGCACCAGATCCCATTACAGATGGTTGTGAGCCACCATGTGGTTGCTGGGAATTGAACTCAGGACCTTTGGAAGAACAAGCAGTGCTCTTAACCTCTGAGCCATCTCTCCAGCCCCAAATGGGGAACCTTTAAGTGACATCTGAGCTCATTCACTCATTCATTCATTCATTCAATGACAGTAGACCCTTTCACCAGCACGGGTCTCCTCTGCCCTTGCAGGCCAGCACACAGCAACAGAGCAAGGTGGAGATGTGAGCTCAGTCAGCCACTAGATATGGCTGTCACTCCTAGATCTAAGACAAGGGTGTCTTGTTCACCCCCTCCCAAAAATTCCTCATCCACCTTTGAGAAGATGCGGTACCAGGAGAATGGAAGAGACAGACAGATTGAGGCACGGAGAGACTGCCAGGAGGATGACTTTCACCTCGACATCATGTTCAGATAATCCCCGTCACGGAGAAGGAAATACAGATGGCTCCAAAGCACGCGCAGAGATGCCCAGCCACGCTCATAATTAGGGAAATGCAAATGAAAGAGGAGCCGAGACGGCACTGTCACCTGTCAGTCTGGCAGAGGAAGGGGGTTGGGAACGCTGCCGCGCACGCGAGGGTAGGAGCAAGGGGCTGGCCACACCCCGTTTATGAAGAATAGGCACGTCACGTAGTCTCTCCAAAGAGGGCAATTTAGCAAGAGCTGCCAACATGGAGGACCCTCTGACCCGGTAATTCTACCACTAGGAATTCCACGACACCAAGAGCACGTCCACATCAGAGACAGAAGGCCTGCTGGGAACAGCTACCTTGCGCTGAACCCCGGTCACAGGCCATGCGGGGCTTCCGATGCTCTACCTGAGTGAACCCATTTAATCAACACCACGGGCTCAGGCGGGCACGATCAATCTATTTCAGTCACCTTTGGGACAGCCATCTTCGCAGCAACAAGAGATGCTAGGAGGCTGTGCCTCAGCGAGGAAACAGCCAAACGAATGGTGGTCTATCCCCAGAACGTCAGGTCTGTGGCTCTAAGACAGAATAAGGGCTGATCTCTAAGC
The DNA here is from genome assembly GCA_902168425.1 of Peromyscus attwateri. NCBI lineage: Eukaryota > Metazoa > Chordata > Mammalia > Rodentia > Cricetidae > Peromyscus > Peromyscus attwateri. Next base: position 1,145 of record CABHPP010148761.1, read on the forward strand.
ACTGGCCACAGGTCACAAGGGTGCAGAGCAACACACAGCTCAGGGAGGCCAGGCTGCACACTCAGCTTGTTTGAAAAGATGTTTGTGGGTGTGGATGTTTGTGTACATGGATACAGATAACACGTGCACATGCTATGTTTGACATGACTGTGAATTCTGTAAAATATCTGTGGCAAGAAATAAAGGAAGCAGTCCACTGAGTTGCTAGTGAGGACGGGTACAGGAAGAGGCCTGAGGATGAGGGCAAACAGCCTCTCACTAGTCTTTGTATTTATTATTTGTTTGGTGTGTGCCCGGGCACCATGGAACATGTGTGGAGGTCAGAGGAGAGTGTGTTGGGTTTCAGGGACTGAACTCAGGTGAGGCAAGCACCTTCACCTGCCAAGACACCTTGCTGCCTTGCTGGCTCCATCTTGGTATGGCTTGCAAATTTTTTTTCCTTAAAAAAACAAAACGAAACAAAAACTCTTTTGTTCTGGAAGACACTTAAAGTTCAATGATGGAAACATGGTCCTCACCCAGGCTCAGTTTCCCTCGAATTATTGCATGACCAGGAAGGGGATCTGTCAAAGCGCAAAGAACTGGGTTGCCACGTGGTTACTGATGATTTCAGGCTCGAGTTAAATTTCCTCAAAACACAGCAGTTTTATCATCCTCTGTCCTAGGATCCAATCACAGTTACAAACTGTATTTTGTTGTTATGTCTCCTTTCTGAAGTTTGACTCAAGTAAACTAAATGTCTTTTTTTTTTTTTTTGTGGGGGAGGCAGATAGGGGCTTGCCACGGAGCCCAGGCTGGCCTTGAACTTGTGGAAGGAGATTCTTCTGCCTCTGCCTCTCAAGTGCTGGGATTAAAGATGTACACCACCACACCTGGCTACACTGTCATTTAAAAACGAGTAACATTAAGGCGATGGGCTGTAGCTCAGTTAGCAGACTGCCCAGCACACATGAGGCTCTGGGCATGGCAGTGCACACTTAAAATCTCAGGACTTGAGAGGCAGGGGCAGAAGGGTCAGGTTCAGTCATCCTTGGTTACACAGTGAGTTTGAGACGAGTCTGGGCTACATGAGACCTGGTCTCACCAAGAAAAAAAGAACCAGAACATTAAAATTTCAATTAAAAACGAACTCCTTTAAAAGTCTCTCTCAGACAGCAATAACAAATTTCTTCTTGCTAATGCTAAAAGAGGACCCTACCTCCTATCCCATCTTCCGAGGGTGTTAGAGAGGCCATCTGCCTTCCTTCTCATTCCTTCTGGAACCCAGGCTTATGCAAAAAGCCTCCTCAGCCTGGAGCATGTCACTCTCTGCCCTGGTCCCTGGGGACTCTGCATGAATCTCTCTTACACAGCTCTTATCACTGCCTGCCTTGTTTCATAGTTATTTATGAATATGTGTCTGCATCCCTAAGGAGACCGAGAGCTTCCAGAGGAGCCACAGGCTCTGGGCATCCTCCACCTCGAGGGCCTCTGAACTCTGATCGGTTGCTCTGACCCAGCTCACATTTACTGAATTGACACCTGACCCCTGATGTCAGGGACAGGGGAGGGGGCACGTGAGGGAGTCAAAGCACTTACCACCGTGGCTTGGAGACCCCCCCCCACAATAATGAAAACAAAGGATAATGATAACTACGCAGAAAATAACAAGGACAATACTGGCAGCGGCCGCGGTTCAGCCATGCAGGTTTAGCTCCGCACAGATGATCTCATTTAAATGCAGCCAGAGCCGATGCCACAGGCGGTAGCAGGCTTCTTTTAACTGCAGTCGGACCCATACGTAGTAGGCAGAGGCATCATGACCATTTTACACTTGTCATGGGGGGATGGAGTGGCACCCCCACCCCCCACCCCATTGCACCAGGTATCAAAAACACACCTGTGATCTCAACGCTGGGAGGTGGAGGCGGGAAGAGCCTGTGTTCAAAGGTTCCTGAGCTACACAGTGAGACCCTGTCTCAAAAAAAAAAAAAAAAAAAAAAGTGGAATGCTGCTGGGGGCTGAAGGTGTCCAGAGGTACAATGCACACAAAGCAGGAGCCGGCCCTGAGTTCGATCCACAGCACGGGCATTTTTAAAGAATGGGTGTGGCTGGGATTCGCACACGGAATGGTCTGATATTACATACCACGGCGAACAAATTCTACATTTACTCACACTGATGCTCTGAGAGGAAAGCAGCCTGCTGTTGTCTACCTAGCCAGTGAGGGGCGGGGCTGAGAGTCAAACCCTGGTCTAGCTAGCTGCCTCTGGTCTTGACAGGTGGTCCCCACAGGCCCCTGAGATGGGCTCCCAGGCCGGGATTTCTGTGGAGCGGAGTCCCACTGGGTGCCGCCTGCTCACCTGGCACAGGAGAATCATAGGGTCTCGGAACTCAGCCTGGCAGATGGCGCAGATGGCACCCGCCTCTGTGCACTGCTGTCCTGTGGCTCGGACCCCGTAATTCTGTTTGAGGAAGAGGGAGAGGGGGAGACAAGCAGCCATGAGCCCTCGTGGGAGGCAGTGTCTGTGGGGGTGAGAAAGGGCTGCTGCAGGCTGCAGTGTCTGGCTCCCGGGGCCTGAGGCGCACTCACCTGCGAGGTGCAAAGGAGCTTCAGTGCTTTCCTGACTCCACCCACGCGACCGCAGATGTCAAAAGACTGAAAGCAAAGCAGAGTGAAGGCTGAGAACCTCCTCCTGGCAGCCCCCACCTTCATCTTTGATCATTCTCAGGGACCGATCGTCTTCCCATTTCTATCAGTTCTGCCTTACTTCTGTCCTGATATCAACAGTCTCCTCTGTTACCCTGATCAGATAAATAAACAGCATGCAGACTGTTTTCCCCCTTGCCAAGCCCAAAGCAGGCATTGCTAATCAATCACAGCACTCTTCCAGCACTAGAGCCAGCCACGGGTAGCTGATCAGAGTGAGCAAGACAAGGCCCCACGGCTGGTTCTGCCTGGATTGCCTGACTGGTCCTGCTGGAAAGAAGCAGAGTGAATGCATTCACTGTCCCTAGACCCTTTAAAGCCAAAAACAGAGAAGGAAGAGGGAAGAGAGGCAAGAGAAGAGAATGAGAGTTTGCTTTTAGGGACCAATTCGATAGTTCAGTGGGTAGAGGCACTTGCCATCAGGTCTGAACTCCCGAGTTCAATCCCTAGAACCCACATGGGTGAAGGAGAAACCTGACCCTTGCAAGTTGTCCTCTGACCTCTACATGTACACTGTAGCACGGGCACACCCCTCCTCCAATACTAAATAAATTCATTTTAAAAAGTATTGGTATATGCTAAGATGCTAGGACGTGGGCGAATCTCAAAAATGTTATGGTAAATCAAACGAGCCACACCCAAAGGGTCGTGGCACAGCCCACTGATATGTAACACCTAACACCAGCACATGTGTAGACACATGGCGTGGATTAGTGGCTGCCGGGTGCTGGGAAGCAGGAGGAATGGAGAATGGCTGCTACCCAGGAGAGCTGGGTACTGGGCTTCTTTGTGGGATGAGAACAGGTCTTGGAAACATACAGAGGAGGTGGTTGTAGCACACTGTGACGGCAAATGCCACTGATTGCACATGACGAACGTTAGCGGCAGCCAGGCCTGGGGATGCAGACCTGTAATCCTTCCCAGCTTCTCCAGGAGCTGAGGCAGGAGGACTGGAGTTCAACGACGGCTTGGGAACTCGATGAGACCCTGTGTCAGAGTTTTAAAGAGGGATACGGCATAATGGTTGAGTGCCTGCCTACCATGAGCAAAGTCCTGGATTCAGTTCCCAGCACTGGAGAAAGAGAGAGAAAGAAAGAAAGAAAGCAAGAAAGAAAAGAAAGAAAGAAGAAAGAAAGAAAGAAAGAAAGAAAGAAAGAAAGAAAGAAAGAAAGAAAAAGAGAGATAGATTGGCTGATGGTTAATTCTATGCTCTATGAAACATATTTTGATTTAAAAGCAGCAGGTATTAGTGACTGGCCCTGGCTCCTCAGCAGCCCCTCAAGCCAAGCCCAGCATGCCCTGGGCCAGCTCACCTTGCACAGGCTGTAGAGAATAATCAGGACCCCTCCTAGGAAGTAGCTGTTGGAAGAGTCGTCCCCCATGATGTATTTGTACCACAGCTGGATGGGGACGAGAGACCTGAACAGCTGGCTCAGCTCCTCGATGACCAGATAAAACTTTCCCTGCAGCCACACAAAAAGCATCAATTAGTGTTAGCAGCAAAGACCCAGAGGACAGAGCTGGGACCCAGGCACGGCCATAATGACAGTCCAGGTCACAGGCAGGCCATTAATCAGCTTTGGAAAGCACTCAAGCTGGTTCTAATGGGGACCGATGTATGTGGCCAGGGAGACATGGCTCCTGCCTGAAGTCCTTGTCCACCGCCCACTGCCTACTGCCCACAAGATCAAAGTACCAGGATCAGGTGTCAGTGATGGAGAAACAGAACACTTCAGATAGAGGGCAGCTGTGTGGCCACTGTCTGACTGGGTGCAGTGTGGAGGGCAGAAGACAGTCGCTGCTTCCCCCAAGTTACCCAACAGGGCTAACTGGCACCACGGGACGGGAGCAAGGACAGCCAGGCTGGGAGCCAAGTGTGGGCACCTACTTCTGCACTTCCAACCCTTGTGGCCTCCAAAGGGGCCAGATGTTACCATGGGAAAGATAATGACATGGGACTTCACTCTTTCCAGGTTCGCTGCCATACTGACAAGCCCCAGAATGAGATTCCTATTTTTGACCCCAAGAGCGAGCAGGAAGAGGACCTAGATTGTTACTGGGCCACAGGTTCAGGGGTCCTTCTTCCCTTTGACCTTGAACAAGCCTCATGAGGGCCTGTGCTAGGAAAGGGAGAGAAATGAATCCCCTCTTCACAGAATCTAACGAACGTGACGGCTAACTTGATGGGGGACCCTGGATACCCCTCCAAGGAGGTTCTCTGAGAGAAATGGAAATGGGCCCACTTGTGGGAAATGTTCTTGGCAACTACAGTCACAAGACCCACCAACTGGAAACTTCCCAAATGCACCACCCGGAGCTGAACACATAACACAAATTCAGGCAATATTTATAAAATAGGAGACCACTCAGCTATTGCAATTAACAGATGACTGATATGCCTATCAACGTGGATGGATTTTACAGGCATTATGGTTCTTCAAAGATGGTTATAAGAGACTCCATACTGGGCTGGGGGGGAATGGTTTAGTGGATAAAGTGTTTGCCAAACAAACGTGGGGACCAGAGTTCAGATCCCTTATCACCCACATAAAAGCTAGGCAGGTGTGGCAGCCCACCTGTAATACCAGAGTCTGTGAGTCAGGGACAAGCGACCCCAGGGACAGCTGGCTAACTAGAGTAGCTGAGTCAGTGAGCTCCAGGTTTAGTGAGAAACCCTGCCTCAGTACATAAAGTAGAGAGTTACTGAGGAAGACACTTAACATCAATCTGGGACTTCTACATGTATACATACACACAAAAGACCTATGTACACACACGGATCTCTCTCTCTCTCTCTCTCTCTCTCTCTCTCTCTCTCTCTCTCCACACACACACACACACACACACACACACACACACACACACGAGCCAACAGCCCTTCCTCAGGCTCCACAGCTTGCATGTGGAGCTCATACAAGCGAGCTCAGTACTTGTAACTCTTGGAATAAAATAACCAGAGCCTTGCATAAAGATGTGCCAAGAAGGGACGTCACCAAGATGATCTCTGTAACAGCAGAAAAGGTCGCAAAGGAAACACCCAAGCGGTGGGGGTCTGCTTGTTGGAGATGTACGGTGGAAAGCCACGGGGCTATGGAAGATTATCCCGTGACACAGCCACTCTGTGGTTAACCACACACCCTATTACCCAAGCAACCAAGGTCAGCACCCCCCAGTAATAAGTCACCGTAACGCCATGAACCTTAGGATATATGACACACTGGGAAGGACAGTGTCACGTCTGTGGTCCTCAGTGGAACCATCAGAAAACAGTAGTTTATAGCTGAGCCTGCAGAATAACCGCCCAGTGCTCTTCAAGACCAAGACCAGGAGAAGGCTAAGGAGGAATGATGGGCTAGTGGAGAATGTAAGCTTGACTTTTTTTTTTTTTTTTTTTTTTGGTTTTTCGAGACAGGGTTTCTCTGTGTAGCTTTGCGCCTTTCCTGGAGCTCACTTGGTAGCCCAGGCTGGCCTTGAACTCACAGAGATCCGCCTGCCTCTGCCTCCCGAGTGCTGGGATTAAAGGCGTGCGCCACCAACGCGCCCGGCTAAGCTTGACTTCTTCAGATACACTGTCAGATATTGTTTAGTTAGTGCACGGGTGCGTGTGTGAGCCACAGCTGTGTGTGGAGGTCAGAGGTCAGCTTGCAGGAGCTGGTTCTCTCCTTCCAACCACGCAGGCTCCAGGGGTCAAAGCTGTCAGCCTTGGCAGCAAGCCCCTTTACCAGTTAAGCCGTCTCACCACCCCAAGGGCGACTTTCTATCCGACTCTTCCCATCTGTCACGGTGGCCAGACGTAAGGCATCTAGAAGGTGACCCCTTGAAGCAGATACGCAAAAGGACCAAGAGTGGTCATCGGCCATCCGCTCCCCTTTACCCTCACGACTGTTTGGCTGAGTCCTGGGTCGCTGTTTTCTGAAGGAGCTTTCCTTTTCCTTCAAAACCCCGTCCACAGGACCCCTTGTCCCAGGAGTATCACCTGGAGGCAAATCTAGCTCCTAAATCCTGCCCCAGTACATAAAGTAGAGAGTTATCGAGGAAGCCACTTGACATCAACCTGTGGAAGGTGGAGGATTACTGCCATGTGGTAATACCACAGGGTCATGGATGACAGAGGGAACGCTCCTCTCCTCTCTCCCATGTACCCCACCATCCCTCAATCCTCCTTTCCCTTTTTAGAAAAATGTGTATGTGTGTATGTATAGTTGCATGTGTGTTCATGTGTATGCATGTGGAAGACAGAGGTTGACACGTGTGTCTTCTGCAACCCTTCGTCGCTTCGTTACCAAGGCAGGGTCTCTTGCTGAACCCAGAGCCTGTCTGGCCAGCCGGCATGGCCATGGCATCACCTGTCCCCACCTCCCAAGTGCTGAGGCTAAAGGGCTCCAAGCCCACCTGGCTTCTAGGTGGCTAGGTGGGGATCTGAACTCAGGTCCTCATGCTTGGGTGCCAAGTGTTTTATCCACTGAGCCATCTCTCCAGACCCCTCAGCCATTTATTTATTTTTCCGTTCCACATATCAACCCACCCTTCCTTTCCATCCACAAATCCACCCATGCACCCATGTTTCTTTTCTTTATGTCCTTTCTCCCTCCTCTCTCTCTTTATAGCATTCCTCCCAACCTTAGCCCCCCAGTCTCTCCCACTGGACTCCGAGGCCCTCAGAGGAGATCCTTGGGTGTCCACCCTGCATCTTCAATTCAGGGCGTATCCTTGCACACAGCAGGACAGGGGTTTCTGAGGCTGAAGGTTCCACCTGGCGCCTCCTTCGAGTTGGCAGACAGCAAAGTGGAGTGGGAACGTGGAGAAGAGCTCCACTTCATCAGCAAGCCCTTGTGTCACAGAAAAGAAAATCAAGGGAGTGAGTGCCTAGCGGCACCATCTTAAAAGTAGCAATTAGCTGCCGGGTTGGGTGGCCACCGGGAACTGTGTAAATCCAGGGGGAACATCCTCCCTAATTAAGCAGCTTCCTAATTCCAGGCTTCTCATGCCTGTTACTTCTGACGACCACCAAACAGAAGGCGGGTTTCTATGGCACGTCCAACAATGAGAGGGGCGACAGAGCGCGGGCACCTCTTCTGCCTGTCACCAGGAAAGAGGCATGTGGAGACAGTTGTACGACTTGTGGGGCGAGGGGTGGGGAAGTAAGCGGGGTGGTTCTGGGCTTGGATTGTGATGGGGGCGGTGCCGGGCGGGCAAGCTACATTCTGCCTCCCTTGATGTCAGGCTGAGTCGGGACACAGCGAGAGCAGGGAAACAAGGAAACAACAAAAGCTTGGAGACAACCTGGAGCTGGTGAGGAGGCTGGGACACTGAGGACGGAGATAAACGGACCAGCTGACCTGAGAAGTGGGAGGGCGGAGGCGAAGAACCATCCACGACATCAGTGTGGACACAGAACAGAGAGGAAGGGTTGGTCATTCGTGTGTCCCCGAGAGTAACGAATATTCACGATGAGCAGTCATCCATGACAGCTCAGAGATGAAGGTAGGGGACTTGCAGTGGTCAGGTCTGCCATCCACTAAACTGGGTGAGTTGGGACGACATTACTTCTCTGCGCTTCAGTTCCTTCCTCTACATACAAAGATACACATACTTACATGCATAGACACACACACTCCACACCTATCTACCTGCACTCACACACATACACTCACACACTAGTACCTACACCCCCGACACTCACACAGATACAACATGCAAACATACATGTACACATTCACACACACACACACACACACACACACACACACACACACCACACCACACATATACTCACACACTCACAACTGTATGCAGTGGCGTTCTGGTAAACCAGGTCCCTGGGGGTAAACAGTCCCTAATTTGTGTGTTTGCCAATTTCTGTGGTGTAAATATTCCCATAAGGTCCACTGCAAACTTTCTGAAAGTCCAACCTTCCACTCTCAGGAGCCCAGGTGATCGGGATCCACCACACCACAGGTACCATGCAGATCCAAGGGACTAAAAGGTCTAAAATACAGGTCCACAGCAAGAGTGCAGTCCACGGTGACAGCCAATGCTCAGCCTCATGCTAACCCGGGCCTGGGAGTGTTCCATATCAGTGCCACATTGGAAAGAGGCACAGGCTAGTGCAGCTTCAAGGGGAATAAAGGGTGGGAGACTCAGTGTGGCCTTCACACATGAAACTCTGGGTCCCATCCCCAGCATCACAGAGTGGGAGGGAGGAAAGCGGGGGAGAAGGCGGGGGAGAAAGAAAGCAGGTTAGAACTGAGGCGGAGAGATATCTGGACTGTCCAAGCCCAGACCCATAGAGATGAGGCAGTTTTTCCTTCCCTGCTCTTGCTGTCTGTGAGGCTGGCTAGGGGAGGGTGCAGGAGAACAGGCTGTGTGTGGAGGCTGAGGACCTGGACCCTGGGTCAGCCACTTCTCCTTCTTCAGCTGAGGTAGCAGATTCAAGAGACAAGGCCTGTGTGATCTGCCCGGGGCCAGAAGACATCATATGACAGAGAGATGAGCTGTTCCTAGTATACCCCAAATGAACTTGGGAATCACAGAACAGAGAGAGTTAAATGATTGTAGTTTCAAGTCAAACACAAAAGAAAGAAGAAAAGGGGCAGGAAGAGGAATACCAGGAGGAGGAGGATATGGAGGAGGAGGAGGAGAAAGAGGCGGCGGCAGCATTCAGGTAAAGGTGCGTGGCTGTCTCTGGATTGCACTACATCCCTTCAAACTCATGCACCAAAGCCCTAACCCCCATCCCTCAGTATCCACAGTGGAGGATTCCAGAATCCTCCGAACAAAACACGGTCAAATCTATGCTGCCCTAATCTCTCACATCAAACAGTAGAATGTGGATAGACGCCACACCCTGTAGCCTGCCGTGGCTTCTCGTGTGGATACAATGTAAATACTATGTAAATAGACTCGGTTGCTTAGGAAACAGTAACAAAAAGTCCACCCACTTCAGGATAGATGCAACCCCCCTGAGTAATGTGGAGCCACAGTGGGTTTCAATGGCCGATGTGGAACCCGGAGACACAGCCAGACGCACTGGGACACAAGGCCCCTGGGAGGTGATGTGGACATGAGGGTGGAACCTTGCGACAGGATTAGTGTCCTTTTAAGAGACACCATGGGCTGGAGAGGTGGCTCAGCAGTTATGAGTGCTTTCAGAAAGGACTGGGCTTTGGTTCCCAGGACTCACATCAGGAGGCTCACAGCCACCTGTAACTCCAGCTCCAGGGGACCTGACATGCTTTTCTGGGTACCCATGTACACTCACGCAAACACATACATAAAAATAATAAAGCTTTTGTTTTTTTAAAGTTGCCAGGTTCAGACCTGTGATTCCAACCTCATCCTCGTGAGGTTTGTGAGGCCGAGACAGGGGGATTGCCATGAGTTCAAGGCCATCCTGCCCTACACAGAGAGAAGGATGCTCAAAAGCCAGATGAGGGGCCTCACTGGGAACCGAATCATTCAGGGATTTGACTGTGGGTTCTGCAGCCTTTAGCACCGTGAGAAATCAGCTTCCGTTGAAGTCATCCAGTTTCAGGTTGGTTGCCACAGCAACCTAAACAGATGACTGGGGCTGGCCAGTAGTGGACCTGTGATTCAAGCTTAGGTCTCTGTATGTTCCTATTGGCTGGATTCAAATCCTAACCTGGCCCTTTCCTAGCTGGGCACCTTTGGTGAAGGATATCCCCTCTCTGTGACCGAACCCCTTCCATGCCCTTGGTATCCTTGGCTCTCATGACCAACGTTCAATTCACTTAGAGATCCTGTTGCAAAGAGCTACTTAACTGGCCTGCTCTATGCTGTAAAATCCTCACATGGCAGCCAAAACAAGCTTTCAGAACACAAAGTTAATCTTGGGTCCAAAACTGTGCCAGATGCTGCTCAGATCAGGGTCTTCTGCCACATCCCAAGAGGTGTCCAAAGCACTTTCCATGTCTTCCATTTGCTGCAAAATGTACCATCTGCCCGCATCCCTGTGAGCCAGGCACAGTCGGACCCCAGGGCCTTTGCACTGGCTCTCTCCATCCACCAGGAGCATCTGCTCCTTGCCAGGCTGGCTCCCTCACTTTCCTTGAGTCTTGGCAGACAGCCTGGGTGATACTATGGTTCAAACAGCTAGCTGGATTCCTATGGCCACAGCGTTCGGAACTCAGACGCTTGAAGATGCTACTGACGGGGATCTCTGCACATATGGGGTTTTAAAGAAAATGACTCTGAGAGCTTGTTTGGGGGTTCTAGCAGGAGAGACAGCTACTTGTAGACCCTTGATCGAAGACCGGTCCTCCTCAGTTCAGAGAAGGGTATCCTCTTTGCTGATCGAGAGCACAGCTTTTTGATGGACACATAAGGATTGGCGAGGGAAAGGGAACAGCCACCTAGCCAGCCAGCTCGTTGCTATCACCTCCGGTGATCAGATGTCACAGCCAGATCATCCTTGCATCCAAAAATGACTTGGAAATGAAGCCTCTGAAGTTGGGTGAGGAAGAAGGTTTGGTGGCGATTGATGAGTTGGACACAATGATCATGAAAAGGAGACAGTGGAGTGGAGAAGGAAGGAAGCAAGGACTGGAGTGTAGTGGGGGAGTCACCTGGGACTCCTCCTGGTATCTGAGCAGGTTCCTGGGTAAAGGGCATGGACTTATGGTCCTGTACCCGGGTTAGAGTTCTAACGTTCTCTTGCTGAGCTTTGCCTGGCAAGTGTCGACAACAGAAGATGACATTGGTAACATGGGGCCAACGGGAACCCCCCTCTCAGGACTGATGGAGGCAGTGAGCTAAGGCCGGAGAGGTGTAGGATCCATCCATATACATGGAAGGACTCAACAAGGGTCAGTTGTGACTTTATGGGCAGCCTGCCAAGTACAACATGTCACCAAGCCTTCTCAATTGGGGGACAGAGTGGGAAAGAAATGGCTTTCCCATCGACACCAGCAGCATGAGCTCAATGTGAAATGTGTACATTTTTTAGCCCAAGAGTCGAGGGAATACCCCACCCTGCACCTCAATGTTCTGCTCTGTATGCTGGGGGTAGTAACCCAGCTCTGACCTTCTGGGCCTCTAATCATTGTTAATTTAAGTACTGGTGTCTCCTGGGATCACGAGGGTCAGAAAGCTAACAAAGCAGCCTGGAGAAAGAAGGGACCATCTCAAAACCCCGGGGGGCAAGCTGGCTGGAGCTTCAGGTACAGGTGGATCCAGGAGCTCACATGCAGAGTCACGAACCCGTCACCGCGATTCTACCTTGGTCACTTGCCCATTTATCAGCTCTGGTTGTCCCTTCTCCTGTTTGGTGTCTTACAAGGTTGTGTGCTGGTCAGCACTCTGCACACCGCCCCAGAGGCTGGTGCTGTTGACACTCTCAGTGTACAGCATAGGTAATGGAGGGACAGAGTGAGCAGTAAGCGGTCCTGCTCTAAGTCACACATCTAGGAAAATGCCGGACCTAGCAGATCTGTTAAGAGACTGGAAGCCAGTAGACAACATTTTTGATGGCTTGAATTCCCACAGGAAGGGCAGGTTTTGTGTTTCTTCCTGAGACTAGGAGCCAAAGTAAGTAGCAAGTGTTGGTAGGGTCCTGAACTTGGCCACCTGCTTCTCTGAATGGCCATCGTGGGAAGGGCCCCCATGACAGACAGTTCTTTCAAGACTGAAGAGCCAAGTGGGTTCTCCTGGTGTGCCCAGGGTACAGCAAAGGCAGGCAGACAGCTCCATTGCCTGAGACCACAGCCTGGCTGCACCCCAAAGCCTCTTTTAGTGTGTGTGTGTGTGGGGAGGGGGGATAAACAGAAAATGTTGCAGCCTTGAGGGTAGAGGGCCCCTCAGCCAAAGTCCCTGTTTACGTTTTCTTCCAAGCTGATAGAGAGGGCTAGAAAGACTTGTTTTTCTGGGAAAGTGCTTGCTAGGTTGCCGGGATGTTGAGGCCTCAGCTGCCGGTGACCTCAGGAGAAACAGCCCCAGCAGTCATCAGAGGGGCAGAGCCATGAGCACAGGGGCCCACCCCAGCTTATCCAGGAGAAGAGGTGCCTAGCTAATCTCTGAGCTCTGGGAGAAGGCACCTGCAAGGCTGCTGGAGAGGAACGCAGAAGAAAGAAAGAGGCACAGGGAGGAACGCAACAGGGATAAATGACCGCGCCAAAGATGTAAGAGAGAAACGACCCAGTCAGAGACCTGGTGGAAAAGGACACTGGGAGCGGCTGGACAGGTTGGCCTGCAGTTTAAGGTCTTCAAACTCATGATCACATTGCCTCAGTTTCCCAAGTGCTGGCATGACAGGTACCCCACCAAGCCTGTTTTATAATCTCCTTCTTAGCATATCCCAGCAGGAACAGTACAGCCAGAGCTCCTCTGAGAGAGAGAGAGAGAGAGAGATTATGACTGACTCCAAGCCTGAGACGAGACCACTCAAAACACTGGGCTAACTAAGGCATTGAGAGGATCATCTGAGCCCAGAGGGAAGGGACAGAAAAGGAGACCAGCTACCTGTGGGGCCAGGAGAGGCTGTGGAAAGCTTAGCACCCTCATGCTGTCCCCAGGGCTGATCGGAGGCCTCGGTGCTATTCTTATTAGCACCGTTAGCAGGTGAGGAAACAGGCTCAGACAGGACAGGCAGAAGAGCCAGGATTTAAATTCTGCAGGGTGCTCCAGGACATCGTCAGGAAGACGGGAATCAGGAGCCTAGGAAAGATAGTGAGATGTGGGGAGAGGGGAAGAATAGATATGAGGGAAGAGGAAGAGGAGAAAGGAGGAAGAGGAGGAGGAAGGGGTAGAAGATGAAGACGGAAGTAGGATCAATAGGAGGAGGGTTGGGAAGAAGGGAAGGCTGGAAGGAGAGAAGAACACAGGACTGATGGAAGCTGGGGTGGGGCCAGCGTTGCCTGGCAACGGGCGTTGCGATGACGTCACCGGCGGCCCAGTCTCTCCCGGGTGGATGAGATCATCGTGGCCTCCCGAGCTCCCCACTACAGGCTCCTCGCCGCCGCCGGCGTCTGGAGAGCCCAAGGTCCGCGGGGCGGCGCCGGCCGATGACGTCACCCCCGGGCCGTGAGGCCGCGGTGCCCAAGGAGTTCTGAGCTCTTAGCGTGACTGACAGGTCTCGACGCTGTTTCAGACCTGCTGTGTGGCGCTGGGCGGGCAGCAG
>CABHPP010148761.1:15067-38108 GCA_902168425.1 Peromyscus attwateri
CCCGATCGTTGTAGTCACAGCTCAAAGCCCTTCCCACTGACCCAAGCCAGGCCTCCAGGACGTGGTTTTGGTGTCCGTGTGTTTGCATGCATATGTGTGTGTGTCTGCATGATGCATGTGTACTGCATGTATGCCTGGTGCACACGGAGGCCAGAAGAGGGGGTCAAGTCCCTTGAAACTGGAGTTACTGGTTGTCAGCCTCCTTGTGGGTGCTGGGAGCCAAATCCAGGTCCTCCGCAAGAGCAGCCAGTGCTCTTAACCTCCGAGCCATCTCTCCAGCCTTCAGCGTTTTATTTTCATCCCTGAGTAGAGCTGTTATCTGAAGTCCTATGTTTAATATGGTCACCTAGCCAAAGAGGCAAGCCCTGCTCCTCAGCTGGGCTCCTTTCACTCAGTCCCTACACCCACACCAGTCTCTGTCATACTGTGCATGACAAATATTTTGGAGGTGAATGCAAAAAAAAAAAATTGTTGGCGTGGGCAGTGTTGACATCCACACTCAAGTCTGGCTGGGGGTAAAACTGGGTATATTCCATGCTTGCTCAATCCATGATCAATAGCTTGGCAAGAACGGAGGACAGAAAGTGTACAAAAGGCAGACATGGGAATGATTTCCTGTGGACAACTGAAGGGAGACAGATGGCCCTAGAAAGTGTCATGAGAGTTTCCAGAGCATTATGTGATTTCTTTAAAATCTGCACACACTTTTGCACTCTCTCTCTCTCTCTCTCTCTCTCTCTCTCACAGAGTTTTACTATGTAACCCTAGCTGACCTGGACCTCACTATCTAGACACTGACTGTGAACTCTGAGATTCCCCTGCCTCTGCTGAGATTAAAGGCGTGAGCCACCAAGCCTAGCTTAGAGCCCAGCTCTTTCCTATACACTTAGAGTCTTCATGAACAGGCAGGAAAGTGGAGGCAAACACGAGCAGAGCGGGCTCCTGGGCCAGCCTTAGCTCTGACTCCCTTTCTTGCACCAGGGAAGGAGGGTTGCTAGGAGAAATGGGATGAGGGCCATGCCCTGGACACAAGCTGCTATCATTTAGCTGGAGGGGCACATGGATCCTTCCAGCAGGTCACTGGGAAGTTGCCACCCGCTACCCACAATGTGGGAGGCATGGTAGGATACAGTTGATTTGGGGAACCCAGCACTCAGCCTCCCTGTCTTGTCCTAAGTAAAGATTCATGAGCAGCCTTTCCTGGCCACTGGCCACTGTGAAAATCCCTGTGTGGAGTGAGAGCTTGGCAGACATCACTGTTGGGACTGAGACTTTCTACCGTAATCTGGAAAACCACCTCAGTGCCATGGCTGTTGGCTCCTCTCTGTGGCAGGCCCTTCTAGCTTCACACCCCAGCTCAGCCCCATTCATTTCTCATATGGTGGCCTACACCTGTAATCCCAGCATTTATGAGGCTGAGGCAGGAGGCCTGCCATGGGTTCAAGGCTAGCCTTGGCAGCAGGGTAAGACTAGGGAGGTCTTGAGGGTGGCAGTTTAGGGGCCACCTGCTTTCCTGCCTACTCCCTGTTGCTCCGGGAGCTCTGAGCTTGGAAGCCCTGACTCGGAGGGGTCCTTCTCCATCACAGCGACCAGTAGGCTAGAGGGTAGAATCCAATCTTAACAGAAAGATCAGACCTGGGGGTGAGTCACATGACCCACAACTAGCCTGATTTCCTTTCCAGGCTCTGAGTCTATGCATGTGGACAAGAGAACGAGCACAGAGCCACCTCTTCAGCATGGGGAGGCCTGTGGGATGACCTCTTGGGGCATGTATCATTTGGGTTCAGCCTCACCAAGACCACGAATAGGCCAAAGCCCTCTGCCTCCTTGCCCAGGGGCTCCTTCAGAGTTTCAGTTCTCTTCACTTGTAAGAACAGCCGCCAGCTAAGGCCCATCTCAGCAAAAAAGGATCTTGAAGAATCAGGGTCACAGAAGGCCTCCAAGAGGCACCAGACCCCACCCAGGCCACAGAAGGGTGGGCCCCAGAGAGTTGGCCTGGATGTAGGAGGAGGTTTTCCTTCCCCCCTCTTTTGTTTCTGGGGGACCATGGACTTCCTTATGACGCAGCCTCAGGCTCTGGAGTTAAGGCATGCACTTAGACTGTGCCCAGTTCCATGTGTCCTGTCCACTCCTTGGGACAGGACACTGGGTGGGTCCTGCTTGCCCGCGGTAAGCAAGAAGGACCACTAAGAACAGCCACAGCAGCCCGGTCCGGATACCTAGTCGTCTCTCCAGTGGGGCCACCCTAGGACGACGGGTGACGTGGTTGGGGCATAGCCAGGCCTCCCCTCTGGACAGCCGCCATCCAAGCTGGCGAAGGGTGTCATCTTTCAACCTGGAAACCTATCTCCCAAGAAGATGGGGTGGGGGGGGGTGCGTGATGGGGGGCTGGGGGACAGAAGGAGCCAGGATTTCAGCAGCAGCTGTGTTCCTGACTCTCCCCTAGGAGTCCGGCCGCCCCTCCTCCGTGCTGAGTGTTTGCCATTAAAAACAAACAGTATCATTTGGTTCAATATAAAATGAATTAAAGGAAATTAAACCGCGGGGGCCATGTGGTCTGTCTTGTCTGCCGTTGTCTGAGGCTGTTTTTCATCTTCCCCAGTGGGAAACAACAGCTTGGGGGGTGTGGAGCAGGGCAGGACGGCGTAAATAGATAAATAATGTAACCCCCTCTTCCCGCGTACACTGGTGTAGGCTGAGGTGTGAGAACTCCCGGGTGTCCACTGTGCCCTGTCCCTGCTGGCTCCCTTGGTGGCTGACTGTAGCCTTTGAGAGTCTCCCGGGGGACAGAGGGAAGAGGCAGGGAGAGGGACAAAACCAAACCAAACCAAACAAAATTGAGAGTCAAGCCCTGGAGACAGAAGAGGGGGTGCCAGGCAGCCGAGGGCTGAGGCTGGGAGTCTGAGAGGCCTGAAGGAGGGTGTGGGGCCTGGTTGACAGGGGGGCTGTTATGACTATGCCCCACTGTGCAGAGTGGTGGCAGTTGCCATTGCCCTGTGACAGGTTGGCAGGAATGTGGGACTGGGATGTGTGCACATGCACAGGGAACATGCATGCATGTATGCCTGCATGCGTGTGTGTTTGACAGCATGTTGAAACCTTGAGTTCTGAAACTAAAGACAGGGTTCAAGTGTCTGACCCATCGCTTGCTAGCCCTCAGTAAGCCAGTTACCTTATCTGTGTGTCAGTATCCCTGTCTGCCTCACAAGGTGTTATGGGAATGTGCGGTGGTTTGAATGAGAATGGCCTCCATAGGCTCATATGTTTGAATGCTTGGTCCCCAGGTTGTGGAACTGCTTGGGAAGGATTAGGAGGTGTGGCCTTGTTGGAGGATGCGTGTCACTGGGGGTGGGGCTTTGAGGTTTCAAAAGTCCAGACCAAGCCCCAAGTGTCTCTGTCTCTGTCTCCTGCCTGTGGATCAAGATGTAAAGCTCTCAGCTACTGCTCCAGCACTACGCCTGCCTGCCTCCCACCATGATGACATGATCGTGGACTAACCCTCTAAAACCATAAGCAAGCTGCCAATTAAATGCTTCCTTTTGTAAGAGTTGTTTTGGTCATGGTGTCTCCTCACAGCAACAGAACAGTGGCTGAGACAGTGTGGAATAAACTCACATAGATGGTGCCCCTAAGACGGGAGCAGACACCCCGGATATTTCCCATGTTTATACTGGACTAACACATGCTATTTATTATTGTACTAATCTCATGGATCCTCCAGGGCACGCCCCTCCCCAGCTGAAAGGCCCAGTGTGTTACACTGTTTTTCCGTCACAGAATGCTGTGTGACCCTAGGTAAGTCAATACACCTTGCTGGGGTGGCTCCTCTGAAATGAAGTATAAGGGTCCTGGGGCAGAGACTAGTGTCTCTTCATGTCCCTTGTCCCCTTCTTTCAACAGAAGACTTCCCGCACGGCTTTCGGTTCAACAGCACCTGGCTGCAACATGACACTCCCGGGGCGGCCCACTGGTCCGTGTGTCTGGCTGAGCAGGAACCAATGTGATCTAAGCAAAAAGGACAGGAGCTAATTGGGGAGAATACACAGGGACACAAATGCAAAACTCTTAAGGCAGGAGAATCAGCTGGCGAGACAGCTCTGTCAGCCAAGGTGCTTGCAGCCAAGCCTGATGACCTGCGTTCTATCCCAAGGACCCACGGGAAAGAGGTGATGTCCGCAAATCCTCCTCTAACTTCCACACACATGCCATGGCAAGTGCATGTCCACACGCACAGAACTAATGTCATGATAATAACAATAATAATAAAGATGAGAGCGTGAAGAATCCAGACGCCCGCCTGAAGGCCCTGACATCACAGTGGTGGCACTCTCTCTTGGGGAATGTGGGATTAAGAGGAAATCACATGATCCCATAACACAGTGCTTCCCAGCCACGGATCCAAGGACAAAAATGAGGAGCTTTTCAACAAATTCAATGCAGATAATTGGAATGGGCACTTCCTGCTTTTTTCCTACGGTTAGTTTTTTTGAGGCAGGATCTCATTATGTAACCTAGACTTGTCTTAAACTCACACCAAACCCCCTACCTCAGCACCCCCAGATGTAATGAACAGCTGATACTTTTTTCTGAAAGGTTTTTTTTTTTTGCTGTTGTATGTGGGGCTGGGGAGATGTCTCAGTTGGTAAAGCTCTTTCCTCGGTGTCCATGTAAACAGCCAGGCTTTGAGGCAAAGTACTCATAATCCCAATGAATACCAGGTGGGAGGCAGAGACACGCAGACCCCTGAGGCTCACTGGCCAGCCCACCTAGCCGAGGTGTTGAGCTCCAGGCCAATGAGAGACCTTGTCTCAAAAAAAAAAAAAGTTGGGAGCTGGAGAGATGGCTCAGCGGTTAAGAGCACTGGCTACTCTTCCAGAGGACCCCAGGTTCTAGTCCCAGCACCTACATGGCTGCTCACAATTGTCTGTAACTCCAGTTCCAGGAGATCTGACACCCTCACACCAATGCACATAAAATAAAATTAAATAAATTATTTTAAGAAAAGGAGGTCGGATGGTATGTGAGCAATGACAGATTGTCCTCTGATTTCATACACACACACACACACACACACACACACACACAAATGCACACAGAGAGAAATAGAAATAATAATTAAAAGTATTTTCTGCATGTTTAGGCCCAGGGTGGCCTTGAACTGGAGACCCTCCTGCTGGGGTGAGGTGTGCCCACCCCATCTGTACTTCTGGATGCTTTCCCTGCCTCAAGCAAGCATGGCCTCGGCCCCGAGGCTGTCATCTGGCATCCTCTTTGCTGAGGAGGCCACAGTGTCTCCTTCTGCAGCCCTTCCCTAGGTGTCTCTGTGCGATGCAGATGTGGATGACACCTCAAGCCAGGAAGCAGCCGAAACCGTCTATCATGTGGGTGTGTCTCATTTAACCCAAAGGAAAAGCCATATGAGCAAGGGATGGCCTGTCCTGGTGGAAGGAGGGACTTTTGTCTATGGCTACAGCGTCACCCCTGCCCAGGCTTCCAGCTATCCTGCAGATTTCAGACATGCTCACCGGGCCACCACTGAGCTCATTCCTTGACATAAACCTCTCAAAGCACAAGCGCGCTACGGGCCCCGTTTCTCTGGAGAGAGAAGCTGCCTGATAGAGGATCCTTGACAGATCCCCACCAAAGTCATGGAGACCCAACTGCCCACTGCTGCTCAGGCAAAAATGAAACACCAAGAAGGGAGCTCCTGGGCTGACCACGGCTGGGAGGGATGGGCAGTGCTGGAGTCATGCTCTCTGTCCACATTGAAACCCGGAGCCTTTCCAAAAGACAGTGACTTAGCCTTCGTGAGGATTGGCTCCTGGCCCACCCTGAAGACGAGGCACGTCACAGTCACGCTAAAGCAGTGAGAGACATGCGAAAGTGCAGCTTGGATCCAGCCTTGGAGGCAATGCAAATGGTTATAATCATTGGGGTGCAGGGGACCTACTGGGATTCTCCATAAAGCGGGAGATATTCAATCTAACATTTCCATCCTGGATGGCCACGTGAGAGAATGAGAGAAACCTCGTGTGTGTGTGCGTGTGTGTGTGTGTGTGTGTGTGTGTGTGTGTGTGTACAGGGATGTTGGGCACTATATTTGTCATGCTGGTAAAAGATAAAGAAACAGTTTAACCATCACAACTCTATTGGGTCAATTAGCCCTGGGAATATTACACAACACTGAAAAGGAGTATGTAGGCCAACGGTGTGTGTTCAGATCAGCCAGAGGGCTTGCTGTGGTCCTGAAAGCAGGGCACACCTCTGAGGTTTATGACTCAGGGTTGGAGGCAGAGCCTAAGGGTGTAGATTTCCTGCTGGTTTCCAGCAGAGTTAAGGTCATACACATGTGCAGAAGTGTGTGTATATGTTTGTGGTGTGGGTGTGTGGGTATGTGTGTAAGCAGACACCAGAGGTCTGTGCTGGGTGTCTTCCCCAGCTGCTCTCCACCTTATGTTTGGAGACGGAGTCTCTCACTGAATACTCGTCAATTGCCTCGACTGGACTGGATGAGCTCTAGGGGTCTGCCTGTGCTGTGCGCCCTTCCCCAAGGCTGTGTGGGGACACAGGTGTGCACCGCCACATCCAGCTTTGACCTGGGTGCCGGGGATCAGAACTCAGATCCTCACACTTGCAAAGCAGGTACTTTCCTGCCTGAGCCACCTCCCTCGGTCCTGATGGCTGTTCTTTGAAGCTGCTACATGAGTGGCCATTTCCTGGGCAGCTACTGAAAGTGACTAGCAGGGGGATTCTATTATGACCCCATTTTACAGCTATGGCAATGAAGGCAGGAGAGGCCAAGCAGCTGGTAAATGGCAGAAGGACACTCTGACAGGAAATGCACAGCCTCGGGGTCCCACCTTTCAATGGCCAGGTTGTTTCCTGTGTGTGTTCAGCTGGACCCATCTCCAGGGTCAATGGGATGGGGAGCTAAGAAAAGCAAGGTAGGGGCTGGAGAGATGGCGTAGGGGTTAAGAGCACTGATTGCTCTTCCGGAGGTCCTGTGTTCAATTCCCAGCACCCACATGGTGGCTCACAACCATCTATAAAGGGAGCTGACCCTCTTCTGGCATGTAGGCATACATGCAGACAGAGCACCCAGACCTAAAATAAAAATACATAAATAGATAAAATTAATAAACAAAAAAGAAAAGAAAAGCAGGGTGAAAGCCAGGTGATCTGGAAGAACACCTACCCACCATTGCTTCTCCATGTACACAGCGGCTGTAAAAATACTCAAGGATGAGATTTTAACTTCCAGGAGGAGGAACTGGGTGTCTAGAGCAGGAAGGGATACACACAAGTGTGTATGTGTAAGAGCGTGCAAGTGTGTCTGTGTAGGTTTACATACACATGTGTGCATAAATACAGACACACTGTTTAGGTGCTTTGACCTTTGAACTCTGTGAGTCTATTATTTTTAACAAAATAATGTTATGGTAGTAAAAGGCAGACATCCAGACAGATACAAAAAAATCTTCTCCAAGGAGCAAAGGGTCCTAGAAAGGCTGGTCTGCAGGGTATGATTCTGTCTGGGTTCCTGTGACAAAGAGTCACAGAGTGGCTGGCTTCAAGACCAGAACCTCTCTTTTTAGAGACAGGATCTCACTCTGTAGCCCTGGCTGGTGAAGAACTCGCTATATAGACCAGGCTGGCTTCTAACTCAGAGCTCCTCTGCCTCTACCTCCTGAGTGCCTAGATCAAAGATGTGCACCACCAAGCCCAGCTCAACAGCAGAAATCGGTTCCTCACGGTGCTGGAAGCTGGAGGGCCAAGGCTAGTGTCTGGAGGGCTGGATCCTTTGGAAGCCTGCCTCCACACCTAGGGATGGCTGCCTCCTACTGATACCTCTGTAGCCATCTCCATCCCAATTCCCTCTTGATATAAGATACTAATAATGGTCACACTGTGTCAGGGCCTTCCCCGGGACCTCTTGCTATAGCTGAACTCAAAATATCCACCTTGCTACTGTGCATTGAAACATTTAGTCCCCATCTGAAGGTGCTGTTCCCCACAAAGACTGGAACGTGGGGTGGGGCTCGAGGTGGGGCGTGGCTCCACTCTCCCTTTGCTTCCTTACTGCCTACATCATGTAGCCAGTCGCCTCAAGCTCCTCTGCCACAGGGAAGGGCAGCTCCTGCCACATGCCTTCTCCACCATGGACTCTATACCCTGACCCACAGGCAGAATCCAGCCTTCCTCTCGTAGGCTGTTTCAGTCAGGTGCTCTGTCTCAGCAGTAAGAACAGTAACAAACACCTCTCCTTTTAACTCCATCTCCTCTTCAAAGACTATCCCTGGGGCGGTGAGAGGGCAGGGTGGGTAAAGGCAATCAGGTCTCAAGTGCTGAGTTCAATCCCCAGGACCACACATAGATGGAGAAAACAGACCCCTGCAAGCTGTCCTTGGACCACCGCCACGTGTGCTGTGGCATATGCACACACACACACACACACACACACACACACACACACACACACACACTAAATAAATAAGTAGAATTTTAAAAATTAAAAGTGCAGCCGGGCGTTGGTGGCGCACGCCTTTAATCCCAGCACTCGGGAGGCAGAGGCAGGTGGATCTCTGTGAGTTCGAGGCCAGCCTGGGCTACCAAGTGAGCTCCAGGAAAGGCGCAAAGCTACACAGAGAAACCCTGCCCAGAAAAAAAAAAAAAAAAAAAAAACCCAAAAAAAAAAAAAAAACTAAAAGTGCAAATACACCCACCTGCTGAGGTCGTACGGGTTAGGACTTCAATATATACGTTCCGAGGGACACATTTCAGGCTGCTGTGGTAGGGGCTGACCTGGTGACATAAGCAAGCACCTGACCCATTCTTTCATAGTTTTAGCAGCATTGCTAAGTGGGGCTGGACAGCTGCTGGCGGTAGCTTTCTCCTCCCTAGCCCTCAGGGAGGCAGCGGGTCGCCTGAGGGAGGGTCCCTTGGAGCGGTCAGATTGGCAGAGCCCGTGTTAGCCCTGCTCAAGCTCGCCCTGTTCTGTTCTGCTGTCGTATGGCGGTGGCATCATAGACACCTGGCTCTCAGTCTTCAGTCTACAATGGGATAAATGTTCCTGCTGGGAGGAGGGAGCTGAGCACTGGGTGAGTAGCCGAGGTCCCCAACACTAAACAAGGGAGTCAGGACTGAAGCTCAGCTTTGATGACTCAAGGCCTAGGTGGCATCTGCCGTGTGGCGTGGCTTCCCTTGACAAGTGGGCTGCAGAGTTCTGAAGACACTGCCTGTTCTTATGTGTCTCCATCAGAGGAACTAGCCGAGTGGCCCCTGCCAGCTATGCAGATGCAGGGATCACCTTCATAGGTGCTGTGACCAATACCTGCGAGGAATTACCTTAAGGAAAGAAATGCTATTTTGGTTCACAGTTTGAAGATGTAGTCCACTGTGGCAGGGAAGTCAAGGCTACAGGGACTTGAAGGAGCTGGCCACATTGCATCTGTGGTTAGGAAGGAGAGAGGTGAATGCTGGAACTCAGTGCTCTCTCTCTCTCTCTCTCTCTCTCTCTCTCTCTCTCTCTCTCCCCTCGCCACTCCGTCCAGGACCCCAGCCCACAGATGGAGCTCCCCACATTCACAGTGGGTCTTCACACCTCAATGAACTCAGTCCAGAAACTCCTGCACAGACACGCCCACTTGTTGTGGAATATTAGTTTAACTATGTAAAGATGTGTTGTATTTGTTTATGGAATATTTGTTTAACTATGTAAAGATGTATCACATTCGTTTACCTTGCCTGCCCAAGGCACCTGATTGGTCTAATAAAAAGCTGAATAGCCAATAGCTAGGCAGGAGGTATACGTAGGGGCTTCTGGGCAGAGAAAGGAAATAGGAGGAGGAATCTAGGCTCAACAGAGACAGAAGGGGATGCCAGGGAGACACCAGGGGCCAGCCAGCCAAACAGACACGGAAGTAGGAAAACAGGATGCACAGAATGAAAGAAAGCCCCGAGGCAAAATGTAGATGAATAGAAACAGGTTGAATTAAGTTATAAGAGCTGGTGGGACAAGCCTAAGCTGAAGGCCAAGCTTCCATAATTAATAAGAAGTCTCCATGTCATTATTTGGGAGCTGGTTGGCAGGACAGAAAAAGAGCTTGGTTATACCCACAAGTTTGTCTTTTAGGTGATTTTAGATCCTGTCAAGACGAAAAATCAGTATTAACCATGACAAGTCCACCCTGTCAACTAGACACCCCCCAAACATATCACTTGTCCCCACAGGCTCATGGCTATCTCATCATGAAAAATTCATTTACCAGATTAGTGGGATGTTGAATTAAACCCATTCTAAGAGTGTTCTAGAATGATACCACCCAGCAGAAGTTTTGACAATGGTGGTAGGGGTAGAACTCAGAGTATCACACACACACTGGACAAGCTCTGCTGCCCCTGAGCTCCGGCCTCAGCCCTGGACACACAGTGTCTGTGTTGGCTGCACAGTGGTAAGCTGCATGTGACCCCTGAGCTAAGGTGGCTGGTACAGGAGAGGTACGTCTCGAATTTCAGCTACTTCACATGTACAGAGCACAGGTGCCCTGTATCCGACACACGGGGCCAGCACAGCTCTAGAATCCTGGGCCAAGAGGCATTCCTTTTAATAAAAAGAAAGGCAGTGTGGGCTAGTGGGTGGGACAGATGGTGTCAAGTCAATTTAGGTTACTTCAGCCTCTTAATTAGGGGCAGGAGGGGACTAATGGGCGTGATGTCTGTGGTCCCAGAACTCAGAAGGCTGAGACAGGAGGACTAGCCTAGACTACATAGTGGGACCCTATCTCCAAGTGCCAGAAACAAAGGCTGGTCAGATGGCTTAGTGGGTAACTAAGCTGAGCCTGATGATGAGTCCAATCCCGGGGACCCACATGATGGGAGGGGACAGTGACTCCTGTGAGCTGTCTTCTGACCTCCAAGTGTCCACTGTGGGCGCATGTGCCCTCCCCGTAAACAAGTGTCATACAAGATTAGAACCAACCAAACAAGAGAGACAAGAAACAACAGGTATGTTGGCGGAGGAGTGGGTGGGTGCGCAGGGTTAGGAAGGTGTCTGCTCAGTTTTACGGCTTCCGGGTGCAGCACGGCCTCACAAGCAGAGGCCCTCGAACCATCAGTCAACCGGAACAAGACAGGACCGTGGGGAGGGGGACGCTGGCCCAGCTTCAACCCTGACAAGTAACTAGGGTAAGGGTCTTTTCAACTCCTAGCAACTACACCGTGCTCGGGACAGAAACTCCCAAGACACGAGGTTCCCGAGCACCCAAGCTCACACTCTGGTGGAGGCGATGCAGGGTGGGGCAGGGGTGGTAGACAATAGATGTGAACAAAACAATCTGATACACATGAGGAGGAAGAGTCCGTGATGCCGACAGGGCAGGGCAGGGAGGCAGAGAACGGAACCTGGGGAAGGACACAGCCATGGGAACCGCAGGGCGATGCTGCCGCAGACGGGACAGGAAGTGTGAGGGACCTGAGAAGGAGAATGCAAAGTCCCCGAGGAGCTGCTCTAGGTGGTGGGAGAGGAGAGAGGTGGGGTAGGAGCCAGGTCTGGCAGGCCCAAGATACATGAGTTGTATATATTATATGCGGTTAATTAATTGATTAATTTGATGTGGGCACGCACTCTACCAACTTACACCCCAGCCTATTAAATGGGTTTATGTTGACAAATGACGGTTCCGCTCAGGGCCAGGTGTGGTGGCTTACATCCAGAATCCCAGCACTCAAGAGGCTGAGGCAGGAGGACTAGGAATTCAAAGCCAGCCCAGGATACACACAGTGAAACTCTTAAGCAAATGGCAGCTCAGGACACCAGGCCAGGGTGACCATTTGGAGCTGAGGCTGAGGGTCAGTGGCTGCCATCTTTAACTCATTTGGGCCACCATCTTTACTCCAAGGATCCTGACTTATCAAGGGGCCTCTCTGTGAGGGTTCCTGACAGACCCTCTTGTGCTAAGGAGGCATGAGGGAATTGGGGAATTGGTCACAGCAGAGGGATGATTGAGAAGAGGAAGAAAAAGAAGCCACTCCCCAAGTCCCCAGGCAAGGTGGCACACTCAGCCTCACGTCAGGCCATCAGACGGGACCAAATACCGGAGGCCTCCAATATCATAATTGCAATATTCAACCAGGCCACTCTCTCGGTGGATGGCATGGAGGCCAGCACAGGAGCATCTGTGCTGAGGGCCATTAGGGGTCCCTGACAGATGTGTTTCCCCCACCACCCACCCCACCCCAGCTGCAGAGGAACACCCGTGGCTTTCTTCCTCCCAGACAAGGATTGATGAGGATTCTCGAGAGCTCTCAGACAGGCAAGGAGAGGCTGCGGACCTTTTCCCAGCCTGCAATTTATCTTGGGAGGGCCATTCACATCACTTGTTACAGGCTGGATTACGCTCTGACCTGGCACATTAATCTCTCCGAATAAAATAATAATCATCAAGGAAGTAGCTGGACAGTTGCCAGGGAGGCATTAATAACTGTCACCACACCTCAGAGGTATGGGGAAGGGTGTCAGGGCCCACATCCACCCTCTGGTCCAAAGCAGTGCCATGTGAAGGAGAGGAAAGACACTCTAGCCTGGATGGGGGGCAGACAGGGGTTTTGTATCCATGGACCTGACTCTTAACTAGCCCAGAAGCGCTCACTAACCAAATCTAGGAAACTAAATTTGTTCAGAAAAACCGTATTTGCATTCCGACACACGAAAGGTTCCAAGTGGCATTACTCACACTGGCCAGAAGTTGGGAAAAACCCCAAAGTCCCTCAAAGGGCAAAGGCTAAATGAACGTTGGTCTATCCCAGGGAACCAGTCACAGAAAGAAACGAAAGCTGAGCCATGCTACAGTGTGGTGGTGACGTGTTTTCTTGTGTGTGTGCATGTGCATGCGTGCGTGCTTGAGTGTGTGTGTGTGTGTGTGTGTGTGTGTGTGTGTGTGTAATGCACTAATATGAGTGTGGGGTTCTCAGCCAGAGAAGGCAGAGAAGGATCTTGGGAGTTATCCTCTGTTCCTTTGCCCCTTTACAGTCTGTGACAGGGTCTCTCACTGAACTGGAAACTCGCTGTTTAGGGATCTGCCTGTCTGTGCCCTGCAATGCTGGGGTTACAGGCACCTCAGCCATGTGGTGCTAGGATTTGAACCCAGGACCTCCTGCCTGCAGAGCAAGTGCTCTTACCCACTGAGCCATCTCTTAATCCTGTTTTTCTTTCCTTTTGAGTAAGGTCTTAACTGTTCCTAGGCTGGCCCTGAGCTTTCGATTCCCCTGCCTCTTGAGGGCTAGGATTCCAGGTGAGTGAGCTGTGCCAGCCCGTGCTAAATGCAGACGAACTTGAAGACATGAATGCTGGTTAACAGCTACGACGTGATTCTGTATGAAGGAACTGTACAGAGTGGACAAATCCACAGACGGAAGGCAGATTAGCAGTTGCCCTGGGCTGGCGGGAGGAGCCTGGGCTGACTGCTTAGTGAAAGCAGGCTTCCTTCTGGGGTGATGGCAATGTTCTGGAACTACACAGGCATGCTGGTTGCACTGTCACCGTACGAAATGTCACAGAATTAATGACATCCTTTTAAAGGATTAGTGGTTAACTTTATGTGAATTTTACCTCAAATAAAATACTTTAAAAGCCCAAGACAGCTAACTGCCCTTGCCTTATGAGGCGGTGTCTGTGAGCAAAGACTGCTGAGCGAAGGGCGTGCTTGCTCACGAAGGGCTGAGCCACACCCCCTCTTCTGTGGCTGGCCTGTGGTCACCACGAGGTCTGCAGTCGGCCACGTGACTTAGTGCAGTCCGTGTGACGAGAGGTCAGCGCGCCTCCTCCCTGAGGGCTGATGAGACCAAAGACGACAATGTGCTGGGAGACCCTAACTGCCACAGGGAAGGGCTTTGTCCACCGTTTGCCTGAGATGCCCCTGTGCCTTCGCCTCAGCCCACCCCAGCAGCCTCTCTGTAGAGTTCTGGAACAAACAGCTTGCTGGATCCCATGCCTGGCTCCTGGTGATCGCTTGGTAGTGCTTGGCCATCATGACTGTCGGCTGGGCCTTCAGAGTCCTTCCAGAGTTCCCACGGCCTTTTATGGCACACAGGGAACATTACTTTGTTTGTGCATTTCTGTTTTCATGACCACCTTGCTTGGACATCTGCACA
Organism: Peromyscus attwateri; assembly: GCA_902168425.1. Taxonomy (NCBI): domain Eukaryota; kingdom Metazoa; phylum Chordata; class Mammalia; order Rodentia; family Cricetidae; genus Peromyscus; species Peromyscus attwateri. The sequence goes on from CABHPP010148761.1 coordinate 29,216, forward strand.
CCTAAGAAAATCGAGCTGAGGATGGAATCCTGGCTTTGCTGTCAGGAGTAGAGGAAGTGAGAAGATAGCTGGCTAGAGCCTCTATTCATTCATCCTCTTATCTGTCCATCTATACATCCACCCATCCATCTATCCTTCCTTCCTTCCTTCCTTCCGTCCACCTTCTCATCTACCTGTTCATCCAACCAGTTCATTCACCTTCTTTCCATCCACCCACCCACCCACTCATCCTTCCTTTTGCCCATCCACCTATCCATCTTCTCATCTACCCCTTTATCCATCTATCCATCCATCCATTAATCCATTCATTCATCTTTTCCCTTCCTCTCATCCATATACTCGCCTACCATAAACGATCCATTCACCTATTACACTCCCATTCATCTAATTCATCCATCCACGTATATTTATATATGCATCCATTCTAACACACACACAGACACACAGACACACAGACACACAGACACACACACACACACACACACACACACACATGTGCACGCACGCGCGCGCGCGCACATGCACGCATGCGTACACCGTATTTCTGAATGCATAGAGATGCTGTGGTCCAACAACAAATAAGCTAGATGCGTTCACTCCCTTCTAGGGACACAAGAGTTTTAGATGTAGGGAAGCAAAGAGAAGTGATGAGATGAGCCATCACATTGGTCGCCTGAAAAGACCGCTCTGATCACAAGGAACAGAACAAGGAGGTCAGAGAGGAGAAACTGAGAGAGGCCACTTCGGTTTCATGGCAGCAGAGTTTAGGGTACAGCAGTGAAACCGTAGGAGGTTCAACTTTAGAGTCAATTAAGATACAAAATGGACACAAGTCGATGGCTGCCAGGAAGAAGCAAGGTACAGTGTTCAAGGTCATTCCCAGGTTGTGAACATAAGCTATGGTCTTACGGAGGGCCATGATCAGAGATCCAGAGCAGCTAGAAGACGCCCAGGCTGGGGACCTCCTGTGCTAAGAAAGCCTTCCTCAAGTGGCCATAGTCCAGACTTCCCTCGCTGGCACCGGGAGGGGGGGGGGGGGGGGGGGGGGTAGGGGGGCAGGGAGGAGGGGAGCATGTGTCCAGCATGAAACTCACTCACTAGCCATCCCCTAAGCTACATGGGGGCTGATGCAAAAGGGGAACTTGACAGACCAGACCCCTCTCCCAGGGACAAGAACGGGAGCATTCCAAGAGGACAAGGCACATGACAGTGGACACAACTACTGTGTCACCACATGTGACGGACCATGAGCCAGCCGCTGGGAGGCCATCCTGCCTCTGGTGTCATGTGGGCACAGTGTCTTTGCCCACCCACAGTAGAGAGCCATAGTGCTCAGTCTTGGGGGTGACTTCCACGCTCAGATACTTGGAAGTCACAGGAACAGTCCTAACTGCTCTTCAGCTTCTGATCGTAGTTCTGAGCAAGTCACCAAGCTACCCAGTGTCACAGTCGCCACAGGGGTGACTTACGAAGGGGTGATAGTCATGGTGAAATCAAGTCCACAACCAGCAAATGCTAAGTGCCCTACAGGTGGTTGACAGTCATCGCTCCTGATAGCAGCCAGAATGGGCAGGAAAAATGACCTCTATTCACAGTCTATTCTCAGGAGTCACTCAGAATCAACCACAAGCTCTGGTCGGGACTCCGCCTCTCCCACCTTCCAGGCTGACCCTGCAGACTATGTAGAGCCAGGAGGCTCCAGCAGGGACAGGTACTCGGGTGAGAGGAGGGAGGGGGCACAGCTGGGTCTGCCAGCCTCTGCCCCAGCCTGCACTGCTGGGCTCCATGCTTGGCTGTGGGACAAGAGGAGGGTCACAGGGGTGAAATGCCCTGTGCCCGCAGGTGGCTGGCCGAGGCCTGTATTTCTGTACGAAGTGGCCTACTTTGTCCAAGCAGCTGATGGCTGCAAGCTATTCCTCATCGAGGCATACGGCCTCCATGAGGCAGACAATATGACTCATGAATTCTCACTCACTGGACCTACTAGAGCTTGGAGGAGACAGGAAGTAGGAGCCTCCAAACCCTGGGTGAGCACAAAGCCATCATACGGTGAACACGAAGTGTGAGAAACAGGCACCTGGCCAGGACTTCGCAACATCAGGAAAAGCCCCTGGATTAGGTGTTGTGAAGATTAAGTCATATTGGTGCAGGTGGAGCACCTCAACACAAAACTACAGCATCCCAAAGGCCCAGAAATCTGCAACCGTTTAAGCTCAGACATAAAGACACGCACAAGGGGAAAATTCCACCCTGACCTCCCTTGACACACTGCGATGGAAGGCAGGTGTGCCAACAACACTGTCTGATGCCACCTTCTCGCCATGTGGGCGAGACAGGTGAGTTCCACGTTTATGCCCAGATCACAGTCCCAACATACCTCATTGTGAATATGCAGACAGTCTAAGAACTGAAAAAAGCAACCTGTGATCCAAGCATTTTGGATGGAGGACAACGAACTTGTGCCATGAAAGACTCCGTGTGCGGTTTCCTATGCACCAGGCTCAGGCAAAAGCACTTCCTCGTTCCCGCAAGGTAAGCCCTTTTCATGGAAGGCATGATTTCCAGCAGTGGACAGGTGAGGAGCTCAGAGAGGCTCTGTTATCTGCCCAGCGTCACACAGACAGGGAGGAATCTAGCTGGGTCCAGACACAAATGTGCCTGAGGTTAAAGCCCTGGTGTCTATCCACTGGCCATGCTGGATTTTTGGGGTGAAGTTCATGGTGCCTATAGGAACATGGCATGCACTAGACAGGCCATGGTTATTATGGTCTGGGCAAGTCTGGAGAGGTGGCTCAGGGCTCCTTTATGCCTAGTGGCTCCTCTCCTGATTACCCTGTCTGTCTGTCGTGATGCTTCCTGGCCTTGCTTTAGGGCACAGAGATATGGCCTCATCCAAGAAAACCTCAACGTCTTAGAGTTGGGGTTCACCCAAGTCAGTGCATGGTGGACAGAGGAAGGACGCTGCTCAAAGATTGACCCCTAGTGAGTTGGGTCAGTTGTCATTCAAGACTGAGGGCCAGTTCAACCTGTTGTCCTCGGCATGAGGGACAGTGGCAGTCCTCTGAGTTCTAAAGGCCATTCCTCAAGAACTCTCCACCCTGAAGCATTTCCCTTGCTGCACACTGCAAAGCATCACTGCTCCCACTACCCGCCTTTGCCCATGGCAGGCATTACTAATTGATTGCAGAGCCCTTTCCCCTCTGAGAATCAGTCACATTTACAGAGTTTGTGGAATGTACAGAGTCAAACGCTCTGTCACCTTTTCTGAGAGATGCAGGACCCAGGCATATGGCCAGGCTTTGCTTCCCTCCCTCAGGTAAAATCAGATGAAAACTCTATCAAGGAAAGCTTTGAAGGAAACGTACTGAGGGGTGCAGATGCAGGGATATCATGGTGGGCAGAAGGCGGCTATTGCATTAGCTCTGCTCCAGTTTTCTCCTCCTCTGGGAGGTGCCTGGAACCCCAGGCTGGTTCAGTGACTAGGGCCTTGGGTGGCAGCAGCCAGCGCTTACCTTGGACTTGACGGCCAGGATGATTTTAGGCAGGGCCACGATGAGGCACTTGAGGGCGATGGTGATGTACTTCAGCACAAAGTCCGCGATCCCCACGATCCATAGCAGGTCAAAGAAATCCAGGGTCTCCAGGTTGGGCTTCAGGAATATGAGGCTGGGGGAGTGTTCAGAGAATCAGTTCCTATCAGCTTTCCCTCACGAGGGGGCCTCACAAATATCACCGCCAGAAAGCACACCGACCTTGGTGTCCCACCTGCTTCTCCATCTACTACTGACCGGCCCTGTGACCTCAGATGGGACTCTCAATCTCTCCGAGCCTTAGTTCCCTTGGGGATTAAATGACAAAATCGGCCTGGAGCATCATAAAGGCCCCCTCCGTTTGCATTCTGTTGCATGTATTCATGTGTGTCCAGGTGCATATGTGTGTACAGACGAGCACCTGCATGTATGTGGAGGTCAGAGGTCAACTGCAGGTTTTCCTCAGAAGCCTAGCCACCTTGGTTCTTTTCCTTTTTGTTGACACAGGATCATTCCCTGACCTGGAACTCAGCAACCAGGGTAGGCTGGCTGGCTAACGAGCCCCAGGGGGGTGCCCCTGCTTCCACCTCCTCCATTCTGGAAATCAAACACGGGTCCTTGTGTTTTGCCTACTGAGTGCCCCCTCCCCGTCCCGGACCCCCACCCCCTTCCGACCCTGCCCCCCTCCCTATCTTGCCCCCCTCCCCTTTAGTTTTATGTATCCAAAAGTCTTCATAGAAAGGAGGGAAGAGAGGAGGCACGGAGGGGAAAGCCCTGTGCCCTACGCTAAGGTCCTTCCTTCGTGGATCTCATTAACCCTCCCACCATAAGGGGCTCTGTAGTGAGCATGGCTTAGCTCCACTTCAGAGATGATGGCTGAAGCTTACTGTCACAAGATAACCGACTGTACAAGGACATTCAGAACCAGAGAGACTTGCATTCACATCTAAGCTGGTCAAGTTAACTCAGTGCCATCAGCAAATCAGGGCTCACTCCTTTCCCCCAGCTTAGCTGCCAGGCCTGGATGATCACAGATGTACTACAGACCCTGCCGTGCCGTGGTGACAGTGGTAACAGAACCCTTGAGGCCTGTGCTGTCCTCTACCCCCATCTTTCAGATAAGGAAACTGAGGCACATGGTTGAGTCATGCAACTGGCAAGCATCTGAACATGGTTAAAAGATGACCCATGGTGAACCATGCCTTGGGGAACCGGGAGAGAGGCTCCAGGAGAAAAGGCAGAGGCCTTTTACCTCAGGTGCATTTTGTTCCCTGGATTGTTCTTGGATGTGATTTTGAGCCTCCTGGGACAAACATTTACATTCAATTGATAAGACATGTTTATGCTTGTTGGATGTCAGAACACAGCTGTAGAACCCAATCTAGTGAAAGGATGTGCTGAGTGCTGTCCACAGTGCGCCCTGAATCTGGATATGGCCTCTGCCTGACTTTCATGCTTCCCCAGATATAGTCTACAGTATGTGCCAGACAATTGTGTTTAAATCAGTCTGTCCTGAGAAAGTTCTGGGAAAGGGCTGCTCTGTTGATATTTAGCAAGTGCTTACTGGTGTTTATTTACATGTTTTTCTGGACTCAGACAACCTTCCTTGGATCATTGTTTTCTTTGTTACATTCCTATATAAAAGTACATTGTAACAGACGTAACGTTGTCTACAGCATTAGATTGTAGTCCGCCCCCTTCTTTCAGGTCCTCAGATCCCAGGTCCAGCAGATCAGATCTGCATAGGTCGGCTGAAGAGTCGACAGCAAGGGACAGGGGTGGATGTGCAGCCAGGTCACCGGGCTGCAGGGAATGCTGTCCACCAATCCATGCTGCACACTGGAGCTACTCCGGGTGCAAACCCGTGGCACCTGTGCATGACCAGACGCAATGTCGGCCATTGCATCTGTCTGTGCCAGGCGGGTTACAGTTTCATTTGCCTGTATGTGATCCTATAAGCTGCAAACCTATTGCACCCGGGATTAGAAGGACGCAAACCCATTTCACCTGCGCGGGAGTGGGCACGTTGCAAACCCATTCCACCTGCTCACAGTCAAGCACGCTGCAGACACAATGTGCCATCTAGGACTCTGCATTGCAAATTTCTCGCTTGATCAGTCACTCTACTTGTCTCACTGCAGGCAGACAAGAGATAGTTCCCAAACTGGTCCCGGTCCATGGCCCACACGCTGGCTCTGCGCTCCAACATCCCATTCACAATTTGAACAGCAGTGAAAACATCTTGGCTCCTTCTGCCATTCCAACCCTGCGCTATTTACTTTGTTCAGCTCAACTCATCCCATCTTCCCGAAGGTTCTAGGGAGGAGGAAGCAGGTATAAAGCTTATCCCATCCAAGCTGAGGGTGCCTCGGCACAGAGAGGTGGGGTCACCTGCTCACGCTGCCTCAGCTAGAGTATGGCAGTAGGATCGGAGCCAGGCTGCTGGGCGCTGGCTTCTCTCCACTCTTCTTGCTGGGCTCTAAGCAAAGCTCTGAGCAAGGGGCCAGCAAGGCTCCTACCTGCTTCCTCCATCACTGGGAAACTCATAATAAACACAGAGAGAGATGTTTTCTAAATCCCCGGGAAACCTAAGGAAGGGCAGAAAAGGGTATGGAGTAAGGCCCGTACTCTAGCATCCTGAAAGTCCAGCGGTGTGGAGTAAGGCCTGTACTCTAGCATCCTGAGAGTCCAGCAGTGTGGAGTAAGGCCCATACTCTAGCATCCTGAGAATCCAGCAGTGTGGAGTAAGGCCTGTACTCTAGCATCCTGAGAGTCCAGCGGTGTGGAGTAAGGCCCGTACTCTAGCACCCTGAGAGTCCAGCGGTGTGGAGTAAGGCCCATACTCTAGCATCCTGAGAGTCCAGCGGTGTGGAGTAAGGCCCGTACTCTAGCATCCTGAGAACCCAGGGGTATAGATTGAGGCCCATACTCTAGCACCCTGAGAGTCATGCTGGTAGCTCCTCATGCTGACTTCATTGCCCTTCCACAATCACAGCCCTGTCTCTGTGGGACTTCTCGGTCCAGCTTCAGTGGCCGTTCCTGGCCTCCAGGGACAAGTCTGAGGCCCTGACCTCACTGGCTGACCTCCACCTCAGGTCGACCTTGCTGCTGAGACATGGTCTTCCTATGTGGCTCAGGCTGGCTTTGAACTTACCATCATCCTGCTCTTCGGCTTCAGTCACCCTAGTTCGGGGATGACAGGTATGTGCCCCCCTCCATCTGGATGGCTCTTCTTTGCTTTTGGTAGTGGTGGTGGCGGTGGTGGTTGGTTTGGGCAGCAATACAAAAGTGTTTCCCCACGGCCAAACCCCAAGTTCACTCATCTCTAAAACTGTCTTTGCTCCTTAATGCATTTCCTGTTACTTTATTACAAGTTTGTCCTTTGGGCACCACCAAGAACAGCAGTGATTACATATGAAATATTAGGAGGAGGAAGAGGGATATTGGGATTTTTCTACTATTAACTTGAAGATTTGTTTATGCATATGTATAGGTGCTTCTGCAGTTTACGTGCAGTACCTGCATGTAGGTGCTCACAGAGGCCACAGAGCATGGGATCTCCTGGAACTAGAGCTCCAATCTGCCTGGTATGCACGCTGGGGACTGAGCCTGGGTCCTCTACAGGGGCAGGAAGCTCTAACCATTGAGCCAGCTCACAAGCCCCTATTTTTATGGTTTGAGTGTCTTGCTATGTAGGCCAGGCTGAGAGTTCAAGGTCATCCCCAGCTACATCTTGAGATCTTGTCGCAAAAACGAAGTGCCCGGCCTCAGGGACTCCGTTACAGTACCAGGAAACAACAGGCTTTGTGGCTGCGGGAACCACTCACAAACAACTGGAGACTGATGGCACCAGAGCGGACAAGGTCTTGGCCCTGTGTCTTTTCTGTTGCCCTCCCTGCTGGCCTCCTGTGCTGACAGTTTGGCTCTGCCCTGGTCTGATGGGGGCACTGAGTCTGCATCCGAGAATATGATGGTGTCTAGAAAACAGCATGAGTGGGAAACCTGTCCCAGCTGCCTGGAAACCCCCACCTCCTCTGCGCTTCAGCAGGACCTTAGCATTCAGGACCATGGTGATGCCTAGAAAACGGTATGAGTGGAAAACCGGTCCCAGCTGCCGGGAAACCCCACCTCCTCTGCCCTTCAGCAGGACCTTAGCATTCAGGACCACGACGGACCCTGGACCACAGGACCAGTGCAGGGTGTGACAGTACTGATGCTCAGACGGACTCCCAAGACTGCTCTGAAGCGCCCCTCCCCACTTTTGCCCCAGCTGCCGCAGGCACATTTTCACAGCGAGGGGGCCATGGTCCCCAATCCGAGAGCCCACCTTGATTTGCACCCTGTCCAGAGTCTAACCCTCCCCCACCTCCACCCACAGGAACCCTTCTGACCGTCATCCTGCCGTGAGAACATTCTGGTGAGATTCTCCTAACCTAAGATTTCTACTTTTTCTATGATGAAGCGATAGTCCCTCCGCCCACAGGGCCACTCTTTATCCTTAACAAACGGTTGCTGTTAAAACATCCACCCCCTCAGGAAGAGATGCTGGGACATAGGGATTTTTTGTCCAATTGTGGTAAAACAGGAGTAATGGGAAATCTCCTCCCCCGATCACTTGTGTGAGATTTCACACAAGCACGTTCACACTGTGGACAGCTCTCACTACCACCCGGTCTCCTCTCACCAAGACCAGAACCCATTAACAATAAACCATCACTTCCTCTCCCCCAGTTCTGCCAACCACCTCCCCTCTCCTCCCCACCTCCCCTCCTCTTCCCTTTGCTCCCCACCTCCCTCTCTTCTTCTTTGAGACAAGGTTGTTCACTATGTGGCCCACACTAGTTTCCAACTGAAATCCTCCTGCCTCAGCTTCCTTGTATATCAAAATAATATTTTGGATATACAGTCATCCCTAGGTGCCTGTGAAGGATTTGTTCCAGGACGCCCCAGAGATGTCTGAATCTAAGGACTCTTGTCTACGATTTGCAAACAATCACACACACCCTCACCAGCCAGATTTTAGAGGGCTCTTAATACCTGATGCTATGTAAATGTTATGTAAATGTCATGTAAATGCCATGTCAACAGTGGTCCTGATGTATGGTTCAGGGAGTAGCAGCCAGGACAGAGCCTGCATGCATTCAGTCCAGACTTAACCATTTCCTGAGTACTTTGTATCTGCTCCAGGGGTGCAGAACCCACAGCTATGAAAGGCTGATAGTTCAATGAAATTATTACTAAATTTAATTCCATGGGGTCTGATTCTTCTCCTTCATGTGACAATTGAAAATGTAAAGTTGAATATCTACTGGTGTCGTGTGTGTGTGTGTGTGTGTGTGTGTGTGTGTGTGTGTGTGTGTGTG
>CABHPP010148761.1:38118-52134 GCA_902168425.1 Peromyscus attwateri
GTGTGTGTGTGTGTGTGTGTGTGTGTGTGTGTGTGTGTGTGTGTGTGTGAGACAGCAGGAGGAATTTGAGGCTGGTGTCCTTGTTCACTTACGGCATTCAGCTGTGCACCCCAAGCCTGGAGGTGCCCCCTTCTTACCTGCTGTAGAGTTGCTGGGAGCTGAAGGTGTAAAGGACATACAGCGTGTTCCCTGCCAGGAAGGCCAGAATCCACAAGATGACCAGGACCGATCTCTTCTCCTGTGTACAGAGTGAAAGAACCGTGGGGAGGCTGTGAAGCCAATGGTGCACGGAGTGGAACTTTCTAGAATGTTCTGTGATGAGCGGAAACTTCACTGGCTCCAAGTTTTGAAGGAAGCAGAGCTGATGGTGAGGGAAGGCTGCTGGTGTCCTTCTATCTCACTGGGACTCAGTAGCCCCACAGAAGGTGACAGGAAGGGGGACCTCTGCTGGGAGAACCATCTAGAAAGGTCAGAGCTTACTTTCACAGCCAACTCTGGAGTGACATGGGCTGGCTGTCTACCCTTAGCCTGCATTTGACACACACACCCCCCCACTGGCTCCATCCCACCTGAGCTGCTCAACCCTGGATAAGCTACTTAAATAGGTCCACAGCAGCAACTACCTCCCAGGTTCCTAAGAATGAGTGCACACACACACACTACTTAGAGTGGCGTGAGTGTCCATCGCCATTAAGAACTGGGCACACATTGGGCATGGTGCCACACGCCTGCAATCCCAGCAGCACTCAGAGGCAGGAGAGACGGGAGGATCAGAAGTCTGAGGTCAGCTTCTGCAACATGTCAAGTCTGAGGCCACCCTGGGCTGTGTGAGACGCTGTCTCAGAACAAGCAAATCAGGGCCAGGGAGATGGCTTTGCAGGTACAAGAGCTTATGGTCAGGCCTGGGGTCTTGAGTTCAATCCCCAGGACCAACATAGTGGAAGGAGAGAACCAACTCCTGAAAGGTGCCCTCTGACCTCCATGCATGTGCCCCAGCCCAATAAATACGTTATTAAAACTGAAAACAAACAACATAGCAGTTAAGTAACTTGCTCAAAGGCATCAATGCCTTCGAGATGAAGGTGTGGCTAAGAGTTAGGTCCTGAAAGCTGGGAGTGGTAGCCACGCCTTTAATCCCAGCACAGAGAGGCAGGCAGATCTCTGAGAGTTTGAGGCTAGCCTGGTCTACCCTGTCTCTCACATACACAAAGGCTCCTTTCTTTGCGCCCAGCAGCTCCTGGGCCTGACAGCAATCCCAGAACATGTCCAGAGTCTGCAGAGAAGGGCATGTTCCCGTCCCAGTACCCAGGGAGGCAGATCCCTGTGCTGCTGGCCCTCCAAAGCCTGTCTCTTCCTCGCCCAGGGTGGCTGCTTTGCTGGAACAGATGAGGTCATAGCTTTCCCACTGACCCTTCCTTGCGGTTTCGGTAAATGCTCCACACATACTGTCTCAGACCTGACCCAGAATCCAGTGCTCTGCTGCAGTGCACATTTCCAGAGAAAGAGCAGACAGACCCATCTCAACTCTCCCATTATTCCAGGAGTCAAGGTTAATGACCGAGGGAGCACCTCTAGGAGCTGGGCTCAGGAAAGTGCATCCTGCACCAGCATGAGTTTGATTCCCCAGCACCTAGGGTAGAAGCCAGGTGTGGTGGTGCAAGTAGCTGCATCGGGAGGCTGAGACAGCAGCGTCCCTGGAGCTCACTGGCAGCCAGTCTCGGCCAATCAGTGAGAGACCCTGTTTCCAGAGATAAGATGGACAGCAATGGAGGAAGACCGTGCACAGTGCACAGATGCTGATCTCTGGCCTCCACATCCATGCACATAGGCATGCATTGCACACACATTCCCAGAAACCACCACCTCCAACCAACAGACAGCTCTTGTCAGTGAGGTTTACTCACTTGGCAGTCTCTTCTCACCTGCCCAGTCTCTTCTCTTTGCTAATAAATGGCAGGTCCAAGCTTAGTTTAGGAAGGCCCATAAAGGCAGGAAGCAAAGGACAAAGAGAGGCCAGATTCCTAAGCTTAAGGCCAGTCACCGTGGCCCTGCTCGCAGAAAAAAAAACATGCATGGTACAGTGTGTAATCCTGGCATCAGGCTGAGGAAGGAGGGTTGCAAGTTCAAAGCCAGCCTAAACTACGCAGAGTTAGAGGCCAGTCTGGGCTGCATGGTGAGACTATGTCTCCTCCACACCCCCCTCAAAACAAAATATGCATGTATAGACATAATGTCATCTGTGTATTCGTGGAGCTTAAGCATCCCAAGAGGCTCTTTCATAGATCTAGGTATCCTCTTGGCCCTTAACACCTAAGCCCAGGCGCCATGGTAACGACATTGCGTTGGCACAGGGCCAGTCCCCAGTGTCCCCTTCTATGGGGGTGAGTAACTCTGTAGTTTTCTTACCAGAAGGGTTTGCATGAAGATGAGACAGAGGGTCAAGTCCTGGATCTCACATGCAAAGGGGACCTGGGATGCATCCATGCTTTGGGTAGAATATAGGGGCTGTCACGGGGCCACCTGCTCTGCAGAAAGCAGTTTTGCAAAACAGATCAATTTAGCGTTTCCTCTAGGCCAGGCACAACACCTTTTATGCTTTATCTTAGTTAATCACCTCGATGGGTCTGAGTTGGTAGGGTGCCTTGTGTTAAGATGGGGTGATGGTCTGATGTACGCATTGCACGATGAAAATCATCAATGACAATACTTGGGACGCACCCAGCCTTCTGAACAGCCCTGCTTAGTAGTCCAGCACACTGTAGCATGCTGGTTGTCAACACCCCTCTGGGCTGGCTGGGAGCAGGCCTGGAATTCCTGGCCTTCAGATCTTCCCAGTTCACCCTCCTGGGCCCTGGGACTAAAGGTGCAGCCACCGAGACCAGCTCAAGTCAGAGGAATGTGTTGCTTTGTCATTGTCGCAGAGATGAGCTAGTAACTCGGGGTCTCCAAAGTCAGGGAGCAATGGAATCCCTTTTCTAGAGAGGAGCCTGTGGATTATAGCTCCAAGGTACCTACTGTGGGCTTGAAGGTGAGTAGAATTATTGTTTTATTTATTTATTTTTGTTCGTTTGTTTTTTGAGACAGGGTTTCTCTGTGTAGTTTTGGTGCCTGTCCTGGATCTGGCTCTGTAGACCAGGCTGGCCTCAAACTCACAGCAATCTGCCTGGCTCTGCCTCCCTAGTGCTGGGATTAAAGGTGTGCACCACCACCACCAGCCATCTTGAATTATTTTTTTTTAATTGTGTGCATATGAGAAAAGACATATATATTTGTAACTACAGGTGCACATATGCCATTAGCATGCATGCGGAGGTCAGAGGACAGCCCCCTGGGTGTAGGTCCTCACCTTCTACCTCGTTTGCTACTCTGACCTTGGCCTAGACAGTCCTGTGTCAGATCTCAAGTCTGCAGAGCTGTGAGATGGAAATCTACAATTCTGGCAGCCGCGGAGGACTCACCTTCAACGACACCTGCTCCCGAAGAGTGGAGTTCGCATAGGCAAAGGTGCTGGCCATCCCGATGCACACAGCGATGCCTGTAGGAAGCACAGGGTGACCTGGGGGACGTGCTGGCTTCCACCCCCTCAGACCTCTCCAGCCTAGCCCGAGACCCTGACCAATGCTTGAAAATGTCATCCAACATGTCCCAGGAGTTGGCAAGCTAAGAACTGAGGGGAAGAAGACCAACTTCCAGGGACTAGGCTACGAGCCACATCCGCAAGAAGGCTGAGCCACTCTCGTCTGGGGAGAGGGTTGAGAGTGGCCAGAGAAAGAGATAGAGAGACCAGAGTTCAAATCCCAGCTCTGCCACTTCTGCTGTGTGAATGCAGGCAAGTCACTGGCCCTCTCTGAGCCCCAGTTCCCTCATCTGTGTGATGGACAGACAGACAGCTAACAGCCCCCAGCTCACAGAGGGGCAGTGCACACAGGTAGCCTCCAGCAGTGACTCTGTGGGATATATAACCCTGTCTACTCAAGAACAAACCTGGAGTTATCTGTAATACACACACAGGAGGCCACAGGGAAACAACAATGCTAAGGGAGATGAAACTCTCCACTGTCAGGCAGAAAGGAGAATGGAGCCGAACCCACAACTCATGTAAACACCACTGTCCACCAGTCTGCAGCCTGGGCTTGTTCCTGTGCAATGACTTGAACGACCTTCAAACCCTGCTGTGTTACTTCGGACAGGACTAAGACAGGACTGGCTTAGGACTGTTTTTTTTTTTAGAGTTAGGTGTTCTCTAGGATTCTTAGATGGACTGAACAGGAGTGTTTCTCTGCATTAGAAACAGGTAAGGGTGATGACTCTGGTCCTTTCTCTCTCTCTCTCTCTCTCTCTCTCTCTCTCTCTCTCTCTCTCTCTCTCTCTTTCTTTTTCTTTCTTAAATACCTTCCTTTTGGATTAGACAATAAGCAGGGCTGGAGTCAGCTCAGCAGGTAAAGGCGCTTGCTGCCAAGCCTGACAACTTGAGTTCAATCCCCAGGACCCACAGTGTAGAAAGACAGAACCGACGCTTGAAGAATGCCCTCCAGCCTCCAAACCGGTGCCACTGTACATATTTCTGGGCACATGTACACACCCACATTAAATAAACAAATGCGAATTAAAGGCAACCACACAGTCCACTGAAGCTGGGCACCGTGGTGCACGCCTGCCGTACTAAGACCTTAGCACCCAGGACGCTGAGGCAGGGGACACCAGCTTTGATCTCTGCTGAGCTACAGAGGAACCTTGTCTCAAACAACTACATGCAGGAATCACACAGCTGCAAGGTCAGGTATGGCGGCACATGTCTAGAATTCCAGCACTGGGGAGGCTGAGGCAGGAGGATTGCTGAGAGTTCAAGGTGAGCTTCAGCAACAAACTTACAGTTATACTGATGGCTAAGGCTACAAATGAGACCCTGTCTCAAAGGTCAACTAAAACAACAAACAACAACAACAACAACCAAAAAAGGAAAAAACCCTTAGACATAAGTTTGGCAGCACTCAGGGTGAGACTTGAGGACATGCTGGCTTCTGCATTGAGGAAGAGCAGGGAAGGACAGTGACATTGGGGGTCCAGAAAGGAGGGGGTGATACAGTTGGCCAGAACGCCCCAGAGGGTGGAAAATAAGAAACAAAAGATGGCCTCATCTTGAAACTTTCTTTTTTGTTGTTTTGGTTATTATTATTATTATTATTATTATTATTATTATTATTATGTGTGAGTACCTGAATGCGGGCTCACACGTGCATGTGTGGGGGTCAGGACAACCTTCGGGAGTTCTCTTCTTCCACCGTGGGTTCTGGGGATTGAACTCAGCAAATCAGGTGTGCAAGACAAGCACCTTCACCCGTTAAGCCACCCTGCCGGCCCTTGACATTGTCTTGTACGGGAAGAAGTAACCGAGCCACGGCCTGGAAGTACTGCAGGGCAGAGTGGCACCATCAATACTCCAGAGACCATCGTGAAATGATGAGTTATGTTCTAGGTACTTGGTTAAGTACTGCACAAGTCCCCATCCCACTAACTGAGTACCTGCTATGTGCCAGGCTCTGTCAGGGGTGTGTGCGTGTGTGTGTGTGTGCGCGTGTGCGTTTGCGTGTGCGTGCGTGTGTGTGTGTGTGTGTGTGTGTGTGTGTGTGTGTGTGTTTGTGTGTGTGTTTGTGTGATGGTCGGAACACAACCTGGGTCTGGAGGACTGAACTCAGGTCACCAGGTTTGGTCCCAAGCGCCTTTGCCTGCTGAGCCGTCTTGCTGACTCTGGTTATTTGAATGTGTGGCGGACCGAACACTTTACTCGCTGGAGCCACCCCAAGCCCTTCCCTGAATGTCCCACGTGTAATTGGTTGAATCTACAGACAGAATTGGGGACTGAGAGGAACAGCTGTCTATACTTAACCCCTATTAGAGAGACACATGAGAGGCAAAGAGCTAAATAACACGCCCAGTGTCCTGCAGCAAGGACAGGCTGGAGCTGTGGTTCCGACCCCCGAAGCCTGAGTTCTTAGTTAGGACACGCTGCTCTTTCCATCCGACCGAGAGACCCGCTAAAGAGGTTTCTATCTCAACCCCACTGGACAGAGGAGAAAGCTGAGGGTCAGAGAGGCCAGGCCACCTGCTCAAGATCATACAATCGGGCTGGAATTTGAACCCAGGTCTGACCCAGAACTCCATGCATGCATTCAAGCAGAGTGCACCATGGTTCCTCTACTGTCTGCCTGGTCCTGGCCCTGGGCACGCCCAGTCCTTCCTTGGAGTGCAGGGCCCGCTGGGACTCACCGAGCTTGTGCTGGAAACACAGTTTGGCCAGCAGGATGAGGATAAAGGGTAGTCCTTTCTGCAGCCAGCAGATCACAGCCTTCAGCTCGGACAGTGCGGGCGCTGGAGTTCCCGGCTGCTCGTCCACCCCTTCCTCCGAGTGCCCACGGTGGTCCCCACCCACGTGCTGCAGCAGGGAGCCCCCGCGGTGGGCAGCATGGTGGAAGTGGTGGTGGGATTGGCGATGGTGGTAGGTGCTCCCTTCGGTGCTGCGGCCACCGGCCTCGTCCCTGGTGGCTGGCATCGGGATGAACACGTCCCCGCCACCTCCTGTGGAGCCCAGTACCAGGCCTGCTGGGAAGGGGTTGGCGGGCAGGCCACCTGCCAGGCCTGAGAAGAGTGCAGGAGGGGAGGCCGCCTCTGCCTTCAGGCTCTCAAATACACCACCTTCATCCACGCTGGCCTCGGGGCTGAGCGCCTGGCTGCGGCTTCTGCAGGATGGGATGGCAGACAAAGCCCACGTCAGACCTGGCCCCAAATTCACACTGCAGTTTAATCCCTGTGTGGGGAGGGTGCAGACTTAACTCCACTATGGTGTCTAGAGAGGAGTGGGGGTCTGCACAATTAGAACTGAATGAGGTCATCAAGCATAACCTCCAGGATTGAATCCTGGGAGCCTTATGGGAAGAGGGAGTGAACCAGAAAGAACCGGATGGCCAGATGCATCCCGAACAAGAGGTGAGACACACCTCTCTTTATAACTTCACCCAGCCTGGAGTGGTCTGTTTTTGCCAGAGAAAAACAGATATGAGACAGAGAACTAGCACCCTCGTGGGACTGTGAGCACGAAGTACCAATGATGTGACCAACTGTATCCCCCCTCAAAATGTTGGGTGTGGTCCTAAGGCCTCGAACCCCAGAATGTGACCTTATTTAGGCACAGGGTCTTTAAATAGTGGACCCCAATCCAGTATGGCAGATGTCCCTGTGAGGAGAGATCAGGACAGACACACAGCAGGTTGGGAAGAGAGACTTCAGAAAGTGGACCTTGCACCTTGCAGCCTCCAGCACCACGAGGAAGCAAGTCCCTGTGGGTGAAGTCACCAGTGGCACTAGCTCTGAGAGGCTTGCGATCCCAGCACTTGGGAGGATGAGACAGGAGGATCCTTCAAGACCTGGCTGGGCAACTTAGTGAGACCCTGTCTTGAGAAAGTGGGAAGGCGGCTGGGGATTGTTGCTCAGTGGGAAGGCTCAGGGTCCAGTGTGCTTCTCTGACTGACTCATGAACTCCCACCAGCCTGTGTTAGGTACACACAATATCCCCATTTCACAGATACAGCAAGAGAGACACTTGGTCAGAGGTGAATGGCTGGGGAGGGACAAGATTTGGTCCCAACTCAAGAACTTACAGTTATGTATTTATCTTTGAGGCGGGGTCTCATCTATCTCAAGCTGGCCTCAAACTTGCTGTGTAGCCGAGGCTGGCTTTGAACTCCCAATTCTCCTGTTTCCACCTCCCAAGGGCTGGGATTACGGGTGTGCGCCACCACATCAGGTTTTATGTAGCACTGGGGACTGACGGGGCTTCCTGAGTGAGGCCAGCACTGTCCCCGCTGGGCTACATCCCAGCACCTGGCTCACTTCCTCAAGCACCTGTTTCCCCAGAAAGCTGCTTTTGGACTCGACCTTGTGCCATCCGGTCTCTACTGATCATATATATATATGAACAAATATATATACATATTTGATTATTTCACTATCACACTAAAAGCCCCCTAAGGAGCTCCCAGTCTAAATTTCCAGAAGACTCTGCTAAGTTCTAGAGACAGGTACCAAGAGCATTCCCGTTTTACAGACAGAAACTGAGGTTCCGGATGAGCACCCTAAACACCAATGTCACACTGGACTTCTCACCTCTCAAGGGTCTCCGGCTTCAGGCAGCTGTGGTCACTACGCTGTCCCCTAGTCCTGCCTCACTGAATCTAGGTTACCTCATCCTGCCTCCATCAGACGCCAGCTGACACATCTCCTCCTTGATGGGAGGGCAGTGGCCAACTCTCTCTAAACCCAGGGACTGCCTACAGGGGACTGGTCTCAGTGGTTAGTTTATTGCCCACCTTTCCCAACACCCTCAATCCTGGTTGTGTGCTGTGTCACTGTGGGGATCCCAGGACAAATGCAGGTGGCCTGGACCCATCAGAGAATGCGTCAAAATCTTTGGGAGTGGGCCCTGTACCTCGACTTCTCAAATCCCTTGGAGATTCCAGCATGTAGGGACAGGGACAAACGTGACTGCTTACTCCCTTTTGTATATCTGCCAGAAAGCACAATGCAGATTGTACAAAGCACGCTCAACCAGTGTTGTTTGAAGGAATGAGTGAGAGTCAGAGCTAGTTCGTGGACAGCCAAAGCCACATAAAGAAACCCCGTATTCAGAAGAGAAGAAAACAACAACAACAAAACGTTTAAAGTATTTGCCTGAGCCTGGTATTTACAAAACTCATTTGACCACAGAATCGTTTTTATCCCTGGAAAACCTATTAATGTTACACAGGACACTGAGACACACGGTCAGGGACCGGTTGGTCAGGAGAAGTCTCAGGGTCATTTCCTTCACAAGCTGGACTTCATGGTACATCGTCCTAAACCTGAGACAGCTCGAAGATGGCCACCGAATCACTCTCCCCACCGGGCCCCCTCCCTGGTGGTTCCAAAGCCTGGGAACCGTGTGGTCCTCCTCCCCGGGGCTCTGGATAAAAATACTTACGATATTAATGGCAACAACAACAGGCACCATGGCTATGTGTCTCGAAGGACTTGAGCTTTCTCTGCATTTCAAGGGCTTGGCTCAGAAAGCGCGCATTTTGTCAGGTGCCCAGGCCGCTGTAGATGACCCTACCATCCCAGGGGACTCTAGAAAGCCTCCCCCAATCCCTGAGCTCACTCGAGTTCCTGATGCTCCAGGGAACTTCAGCACACCCCGGGAAAGTTCAACCCACCAAGGGCTTTTTTTTTTTTTTTTTTTAGTCTGCCTCCCTCTCCTCGGCCCCTCTCCTGTATCCAGTTGGGATTGTAGCTAAAATGGGAAAGAATATTCCTTGGGGGGTGGGGGTTGGAACTGCACTTCCAACTTAACCACTTAAGAGCAACACCTTAGAGAGCCAAGAGAGCCAGGGATTGGGTCCACTTGAATTGGAGAAGGTGAACTATGGCGTCTGAAAGGGGCCAATAAGATGGCTCCACAGGTAAAGGTGACTGCCGACAACTCTTGACAACCTGAGTTTGATACCTGGGACTCCCACATGGTGGAAAGAGAGAACTGACTCCCACAAGCTGACCTACACACATGCCATGACACAGGCACCCCACCCAAATAATTAAGTAGTGTAACTAAAAGTTAAAGCGCAAATTTGGATTGGAACAAATGGACCACAGGTCAAATCTTAGCCCTGCCATTTCCTGGCTGTGTGACTTTAGCTAAAGGACTTGCCCTCTCTGAACTTTAGTCTCTCCTCTTCAGGCTGCTCTAACAGCGGCACCTTAATGCCCGGTGGACAGTAGCTTTTCTGCCATGGCTTCTGCCCCCCGAAGATGTCTGGGTTCACTTGAGAGCAAAGCTGTCCTCGGCTCCGAAGATTCCACAAGCAAGCTAAGGGTTAAGATAGATGCTGCGTCTGTGTGTCCTTGTGCTCAGGAAGAAACAGTCCTTCATCCGTCAGCAATGGTGACATTTATCATCTTTCTATGGCCGGAGAAACTGAGACCTGGAGGTGCTGCTTCCTGCTAAAGGCGCCACAGCTGGTATCTGCGTCTGTGACAGAATACCCGAGACTGGGAAAAGGGGTGGCTGCCCCCGTCCTGAAATCAGGACAGCTGCACCCAATCCACACAAGACTGGGGCTCACGGAGGGAAAAACGGGGAGGTCATCAGACCCCCAACCCACTTGCCTGCCTCCTGTGCCCCCACAGCTGCATGGATATATATGGGTGCTGGAAGGTCCCCTGAAGGGAGGACTCTAGGGTAGCAGCTTCTGTGATTCCCACCCCTGCTGGGCTGGGCTTTTTGAATCACTCAAGGTCCCCGGAAAGTAACCCCAATAAACTCACTGGTTCACACAACAAGCAGCCAGCCATCTAGGAAGCTGGAGGCAGCTCTCAGCAGGCACAGATCCGCCAGCTCCCTGACCTTGGACTTCCCAGCCTTCTTCACACTGGTGAAAGTTAGATGCTCGGGAGGCAAGAGGCAGGCCAGACCTCTGTAGCAGCTAACAGAGGCCAGGCATCTCTATGTATGAAAACCTGGCAGGAACGATCACTCATCTGAGTCGCAACGATCCATGTGGATCTGTCTTACGGGGGTTTGAGAACTGTCCTAAGGCAACAGCAGCTACTCTGTGTCAGTCGCCACTGCGAGGTGTCGCTCTCTGCTGTGGTTTAGGTTGAAGGAGAAAGTCCCCTGAGGGACTGTAAAGGCAGGGGTGGGTCATGGGGTGTGCTATTAGGGGGTGCGGTGGGCCTTTAAGAGGTGGAGCCTAGTGGGAGGTCTTTAGGTCCTTGATGTGTGTACTGCATGAGGAGGAGCAAAGTCTGAGCACAGCTCTCCACTGCATTTCTTCAGGCAGGGTCTCTCGCTGAACCCAGAGCAAGCTGACCCCCACAAGTCTAGACAGGTAAGTTGCCCAGAGATTCCCTGTCTCTGCCTCCCAGGTACTGGGATTCCAGGTGACTGCTAAGACTACCCAGTCTTTACGTGGGGTCTAGGAATCTAAACTCTGGTCCTCAGGCTTGCCGGACCAACACTTTATCCAAGGATTCTACCTAGTCCTCTCTGCCATGCTTGAGAAGTCAGTCACTCCCACCGACCCATGCAGCCACCACTGCCATCCGTGACACTTGGGGATGAGGTCAAAGGTGGCCACGGAGCCAGCATTGCCATTTGCTCTCTCAGCCTCCAAGACCTTGAGCCACAGAAACCTTTTTTTTTTTTCTCTTTATCAAGTCATCTGCCTTGGGTGTGTTCTTAGAGCAATGCAAAGCCGCCAAATACGCTGCAAAGCAATTTTCCCATGGGTTCCCACATGGGAGGAAGTTGGAGGCGGGGGGTGGCGGGGAGGGACGGGACACACTCTTACCTTTCAGGTGGGATATTGTCCGTGTTGCTACTGTGGCGTCTCTGCATTTTCCTTAGCACCTGAAAGCCGACACACGTGTGAGCCACGTTCCCCTGACACACCCCTTACCTGTTGCCATGGTAACTGTAAATAAGTATCACTCTTCTGTTACATGGCTAGGGCTCTCTGACAATTTCCAAACCACATTTCTACCCTTTCTGCCATGCAATCCTGGGAGTTACATCCCACACGACAGCGTTATTACCCCATCTCACAGGGAGGCGACTGAGAGTCACAGGTGGAGCTGCTTCTTATGTAAAAGGGGAAAATGACTAATGGGGCTGCCGACAGCCGCTAGATGGGGTGCAGTGAGCAGCAGACACCATCCTTTCACTTGCTGTGTGACCTCAGACAAACCAGTAAACCTCTCTGTGGCCTCCCACTCCCCATCAGTCTCACGGGAGGGAATGGAACGGTCAACCTGGAAGTCTTCCTTCCCTCTCACACATTTAGTAGGTGAAGGTGTGACTTCCCACGGAGACACATCACCTGGTGCGCCGCAAGGAGCCACATGGACTTCAGAACTCCATGTTGACGAAATGTGCCGTGGACATTCAGGGTTCCTGATGCGACGTGGTCACGGGATCCCAGAGAGAGCAGGCCGGCTCCTCTTCCTCTTCAGAGGGAAGTGCAGGGCAGGGGCTTCTCCAAGACATCAGACCTTGGATGGCACAAAGGACTTGGGTGAGCAGGCCATGGGATGACTTGTGTTGTCTAATAAATTGGGGGATGCAACTGGTAACTATAACAGGTGATCCCATTTGCCCGGTAGTTCTGGCAGCCTCTTAGTCTCTGAGGCACTTACAGCAGGTTATGGCTTTAATAGATTTGCCATCCTAGCAAACTATGGACCCTGGGGGTTGGAGCCACAGCTCTGTTGATAAAGTGTTTGCCGCACATGCATGAGGACCTGGGTCTGATCCCCAGCACCTCGGTAAGTAGCTAGGCATGGTGGTGTACCGTTGCAATCTCAGCACTGGGGAGGCAAAACTCGGAGGGTTCCTGGGACCCCCTAGGCCCAGTCCTTCTAGCTGATGAGCCCTAGGTCCCAGTGAGAAATCCTACCTCAATAATAACAACAACAACAACATCAATAATAATAAGGTAGCCAGTTCCTAAGGAATGATACCATATGCACATCCACACACCTCTGCAATCCCGCACACGAGCATCCATACACCCTTACATGTGTGTATACACACACACACACACACACACACAGGCAGGAAGAAAAAGGAAATCATGAATCCCGATTGGGGAATACAGAAAATGATTTTAGAACTTCTCCTGGCTTCCCAGTAAAACCAGAGCTGTCAGAAGGCTCCAGGTTGTTCCTGAAGCACCATCACTGTTTACAACCTCAATGCTGTGAGTCACCTCCAGTCACTCTAAAGTTAGCCTTTCCCTGGCTCCAGGCCTTCATACTTGCTCTTCCTCCCCTGGAATGCTTTCCCAGCTCAGGGTTACACAGCTAACTTCTTTGATGTGAACAGTACCTCCTTCCAGAGGCCTTCTCTTCCCTCCTGTTTCCTGTTGGGTCTGTGCTGCTTTCCTCGCAGCACTTACCAGCCATTTACATGCATGTTCATTGATTATGACTTGTGAGAAGACCCTGTGTCCGGTCTGCCCTTCTACCTCAGCATTGCGGAGATGGAAGGCGATCAAGTACTTGTGTAAAGACTAAATTGGGTTTCCCAGCTACAGTTTTCTTAGATCCCTGCACCTTGGATCCTACCTCCCACACCAATAAAGGATCAAGCAGAGCCTGCAAAGTGTGCATACTGCTCCTGCAGAGGACCTAAGTCCAGTACCCAGCTCTCACATGGGCAGCTCACAAATACCTGAAACTCCACCTGCAGGTGATCCAACTCCCTCTACTGGCGTCCGAGGGACCTGCACTCACATACAAACCCACACTCACATGCACAAACCCACACTTAATTAAAAAATAAAAAACATCTCTAAAGAAATAAAGGATATGCTTCCTGAACAGGCTCAGCTTCCTGGAGTCTTTTCTCCATACAGACCATCTCTGAGCCCAGGCCAACACAACTGGCCACTGAAGGGCTTCTTAATTCTGCACAGCCTTCTCAGGACCACCAACCTAGGACCAGCTAAGTCGCTTATCGTTTTTTTGGAAGGCTAAATTAGCTGGGAAAAGATTCCTTGGCACCATCTTCAAATACAGGCAATCCCTCTAACTCTGAGTTACACCTTGGACCCTGCTATTTTTACAAAGAAAGGAAATGTTATCATGTAACATGTCCCCAAGAACTTGCAATCTGGCTTAATACTCCCCCTGGCCCAACTACTCATCCTTGGGGAAAATAAAACACAGCATCCTCAAGTATCCATCTACAAGCTTAACGCAACGTCCTAAACTAAATGTCCAAGACTCTGTTGCAAGCAGGCGGCACAACTATTCTAATACCGAATCCCAGAGCATATCTTGCACGCAGGATGCAATAGAATGAATGAATGAGCCGTCTCGGTTCCACACACCCTGGCGCTCCCAATGAGGCCACACCGATCCTACAGGACGCTTGGGCTCAAGCGGCGTCCCCAGGCCAGTCCAGGGCCGCACCGTGCCCACAGGGGA